>CAUYQU010017200.1:0-15325 GCA_963574635.1 Cheracebus regulus | reverse complement strand
GGAGCACTATACGCTGGGGTGTGTTGGGGGGAAATAGGGGAGGGACAGTGGGGGGTGGGGAGTTGGGGGGAGATAGCATGGGGAGAAATGGCAGATATAGGTGAAGGGGAGGAAGGCAACAAATTACACTGCCACGTGTGTATCTATGCAACAATATTGTATGTTCTTCACATGTACCCCAAAACCTAAAATGCAATAAAAAAAAAAAAAAAAAACAGTCTTTGTCAAATCCAAGAGTAAACAAGTCCTGAAGGCAGGCCAGAGTAACCTTCCTAATAAAGAGCAGAAGTTTCATGGCACACACTTTAGGACATCAATACCAGTGGCAATGGACTGTCCCCTCTCACTCTGTCCAAGTGGAAAACTATAATATCACCTTACATTCACATATCACATTCACTGCATTTAATAAATGACAGTTACATTCATTTACCAACTGATACTGTCAATATAAATGACTGTTGCCTAAATGAAAACTTTCTGCAGAAGCAGATAGAAAAATAAACTGAGGTGAACTATGAGAACTGTATTTTATTTATGTGCTGTAATTCCAATAATATATTTCTTTCTCTAAAGTTCTTTCTAGCTATAAGAACCTCATCCTTTGTATTTTATCAAGATGGCAAGGAAACTGCAAAAGGCAGAGAGAAAGAATCAAAAGAAATTTCAAAAAATACATACGTTCCCTTTACTGCTAATTTAAAAAATATAATTCCAGAAAACATTAAGGGTAAAACCATGTTTTTAATGTTTTAAAGTGACAGAGACCCAATAGTAATATAATGGATTTAAGATAGGTTGTGCTCATCCCCAAAGCTCAAAAATTATTAAGCATTTGTGTCATAAATTTTTAAAAAGTGCTTTTCAAACCATGTTCTTAAAAACTTGATATGATTCTGTAAGATATTCCACAATTGCCAATGGATGTAGTAAGAAAATGGCAGGGGATTTGGAATCAGAGCCTAACCTGGGTTCAAGTTTACTTTCTCCATCGCATAGCAATGTCACTTTGATCAAATTACTCTCAGTCTCAGGTTCCCTCATCTGTGATGTGGAATTAAAGGCAATAAGATGCATAAAAGAGCTCTATGAACAGTAAGTCACTATATATGTATTTGTTATCTATAGACAGCAAAGAACGCTCACATGTAAGATGTTTTTGCAAATAATGGACACAGTTTATGTTTCAGATCTCATATATCTTGCTTATAATCCCAGCACCTTGAACATAGTGTCTGGCTCACAGTAGGCAATCAAATATTTACTAAGTGAAGTGAATGGATAGTTTTCCCTTATCCACAGTTTCATGTTCCACGTTTTCAGTTACCCACAGTATAGTACATACCTTCAATATAGTACAATAAGATATTTTGAGAAAAGAGAGTGTGTCCATGAAATAGTGCACAAGCACACATTCACATAACTTTTATGATAGCAAACTGTTACCATTGTTATTTTTTATTATTGTTGTTAAACTCTTACTGTGCCTAATTTATAAGTTAAACTTTATCATAGTTATGTATAGGAAAAACATGGTATATATAGGGTTTGGTACAATCCACAGTTTCAGGCATCCACTGGGGAGCCTGGAAATTATATGCCATGAATAAGGAAAGACTGCTATACAGATGGATGGAGGCGATTCCTTCCTGTTTTCTAGCTCTAAATTATAATCCAATTACCATCTTAAAGTGGCACATTTGCTACCAAAGGCAAATAAAAATCTTATTCAGAAAACAAAAAGATTATAATATTAATATTTTTGATAATATTTATATCAGTTTACTATGATCTAAATAGAGAAACCACAAAAAGGAGAAAAATTTTACTTTTTAACTTTCTACAATATCTCTATCTATACTCAAATATTTATTATTGGTCTTATGATTATTATTCCAGATCTTTTCCCTCCTTTTTCATATTTAATATTAATCACTGCCTATTACTAATATAAAATTACAAATTTTGTTTTATTGACATTTGCTCTACATACATCATTAAAGCTTTATTACTAAATCAATGTTCTATGATTATAATATAAACTTTCTGTAGTCTCAACATTGCAAATTCTACCTTATACAAAATAAAGATACAGTACTTACCTAAGTTTTAATTTTCTTTTTGTAAAAATGTTTTTAGAGACAGGGTCTTGCCCTATCACTCAAGCTGGGGTACAGTGGCAGGACCATACCTCATTGCAGCCTTGAACTCTTGAGCTCAAGGGATCCTCCCTCTTCAGTACTCCAAGTAGCTAGGACTACAGGTGTAGGTTATCACCCCAACTGATTTTTTTTGGCAGCGGGGGAGGTGGGTAGAGGTGCAGTCTCACTATGTTGCCCAGGCTGCTTTTGAACTCTTGGCCTTGAAGCAGTCCTCCCACCCTACCCTCCCAAAGTGCTGGAATTACAGGCATGAGCCAATGCACCCAGTCTTCTCTTTTTCATTTCGCCTCTTATTCAATAAACATTTATTATGTGCACAGATCACAGTAATGGCCCCAAGAAAGTTCCCAGTTGAGCCAAGAAAAGGCAGTAACAACATAAGATGAAAACTGCCGGGACAGAAATGTGCACAGTGCTTTACAGAATTCTACAACAAAAGAACCTAATCTTCTCTTGGGTATTCTGGAATTGCCTCCCAGAAAGCTTGATACTGAAGCTGAGAAGTAAAAGATAAATGAGGTACCCAGAGAAAGAGGGGTAGAAAAGATATCCTGCACAGAGGATATCTTTTCTTACCCCCTCTTGGAGGCAAGAAAGAAAAGAACCACCCCACCCCCGCTGCAAGAAACTACTGTGAGATGCACAGCTTCCAAGGCCAGATTCAAGGAAGGTCTTGTGTGCCATGTCAAGGAATTTGGAATTAACTTTCAGATTTCAAATGTTAAGGAGGGATTTGTCATTTAGAAAGCTGATCCCAGCTGTACTATGGAGAGTATATCTGCACTATGGAGAGTTAACAGGATGGTACAGTGAGCCGGGGAGACAGACCAGTACCCTGAACTAAAGCTGTGGTCTTAGAGAGAGACAAAGAGACTTAAGAGAATTTTAGAGGCAAGAGGAGGTAGAATTATTAGACTTTAGTGACTGATGTGGAACTTTTCTAATGGCAAACTCCTGGGCTCAGGCTACCTTCCTGCCACAGCCTCTCAAGCAGCAAGGACTACAGGTGTGCACCATCATACCCTGCTAATTTTTAAATTTTTCTGTAGATATGAGGTCTTGCTATGTTGCCCAGGCTGGTCTTGAACTCCCAGGCTCAAGCGATGCTCCTGCCTTGGCCTCCCAAAGTGCTGGGATTACAACTGTGAGCCAGGACACCCAGTTGATGTGTGGCTTTTTGATGCAGAGCATCTGGAATGGTAATATTCAGAAGTTACTAAAATGGAGAACACAGCTGGCTTAGCACCCAAAACTGAGTTAAGCAAATAGACAGGATTTAATTGATAATGTTGGTATCATTCTAATTGCCAATCACTTTAACAGGCTAAATTCTTTCCTACTAACACTGACAATCAACAAGGAAGTTCAGAACTTCAGCTCTGGGTGAAACATGATGCCCCACCAGCAGTCTTTCCGTAAATGCAGTAGGATCACAGTGATTAGGGGAAAGGGATAGTGAAAAGACAAGAGTCGTGACTCCAGTCCTTTAAGGGTCTCAAACATCTCCATCATCTGAAAGATGACAAACGCTTATAGATAGCAGGCATGCTTGTGAATATATGTGTGCATGTGTGTACACTTCCTGTAAGTCAAGGATTTCTCCCCTTTTTAAAAAAGTATTAGGTTCCTGCTTCTCAAAGTGTGGTCTAAGCAGCACTGGTATCATCTGATAGCTTGTTAGAAATGCAAATTCTCCACCAGGCATGGCGACTCAACCTGTACTCCCAGCACTATGAGAGACCAAGGTAAGTGGATCACTTGAGGTCAGGAGTTCAAGACCAGCCTGGCCAACATGGTGAAACCCCGTTTCTACTAAAAATACAAAAACAAAATTAGCCGGGCATGGTAGCGCATGCCTATAATCCCAGCTACTTGGGAGGCTAAGGCAGGAGAATTCGCTTGTACCTGGGGGGCGGAGGTTGTAGTAAGCCAAGATGAGACTCTGTCTCAAAAAAAAAAAAAATGCAAATTCTCTAGTCCCACCCCAGAAATCCTGAATTAAAGTCTACATTTTAAGATCTCCCAGTGACTGTGGTTCACATGGTTGTTAAAGCTTGAGAGGCACTGAATTAGGAGACTTGTCCACAACTTATTCCCTATAGATAAAACAAAACATCAGCACTGCCGACTTCATAACTGTTTGAAAGAGTTACTCAACAACAGCCTTCAAATTATACCACTTACAATGCACTATACATGAGTACTTAATGGCAATTAGCCATCCAAAAGTAACTTCAGGATTTCCTAAAGGCCAGAATACCTAGGCAAGCTAATATATTACAGTTTGTCCTTGTTTTAAATACTTTCCAGAGGAAAATTTTCATTTCCACCACACATTTATTTACTAAAGCACCAGAAAACTTACATACTTTTAACATCCCTGGTCTTCCAGCTTCCCCAGGGGCTCTGCAAAGCCCTTAATTATACAGTAATCCAGAACAACTATTTCATTAGCTAATTTTCTGCCCACCTTCTTTTGTCAGGTGCAAATGTGTTACCAAGATTCTTAGTGAAGGTACAGTTAATGTGTTTTGGATAGTGATTTGCCTTAAAAGGGGTAATTTATATTCTAATTCCAAAATATTAATAAATAGCACATCTATTTAAAATAATGCATTCAGGAATAGATTAAAAGGCTGAAGAAGGCAAACTTAAGATTTAGACCAAAAAGACAAAGAAAATAATGCAGAAATCACTGTATACACTACTTAATATCTTTAGCTATTTAAAAATATTCTCAATGAAAAAGATTCAGAGTAATTATTTATCTTTTTTTTGAGACAGGGTCTCACTCTGTCACCCAGGCTGGAGTGCAGTGGCAGCAACACAGCCCACTGCAGCCTTAACCTCCTGTGCTCAAGCAGTCCTTCCACCTTATACTCTCAAGTAGCTGGGACTACAGGCCCATGCCACCACACCCAGCTAATGTTTTTATTTTTTGTAGAGATGGGGGGCGGGGGTGGGGGGTCTCACTATATTGCCCAGGCTGGTCTTGCACTCCTGAGCTCATGATCCTCCTACCTCAAGCTTCCCAAAGTGCTGGGATTACAGGCATGAACACAGTCATCCTGTAACTAGTAAAGAACATAAAATAAACTGTCCCTGCTAAGAAGGACCAAATTTCAGGACAACTAAAATCACTGAGAGGTTAAATACTTGACTGAATAGAAGAGAGAAAAAAAACTGGCACTTAAACTAAATTTGGATCAATATTAGCACAAAAGCCACTAAAAGAGGCCTAATCTCTTCAGATTGCCAAAAAAAAAAAAAAAGTGGGCTCTGGCATCAAAGAATAATACTGTATACAAATGGTGATCGTACTAAGATTCTTAGGAACACCCTAAAGGGGAAATTAAAATCCCAGCCACTCTTCTAGTTGGTTAAAGAGAACTAGAAAGACATTTGAATAACTTTTACTGCTTCCTGTACAACTCAGAGTTTAGGAATCCAAGTTCAACCAGAAACCTCTGGCTACAAACAGCTCCTCATGCCACCACTCTGAGATCTCATACCTTTTCATTTTCTCCATCCTTCTGTTTTCAACTTCTATCTTCTCTTATATAATTTATTTTCCATAATATCCACTAATCTAACAATCTGTATGTTCCACCTATCTCTACATTCATCCCCTCATTACATCATTTATTAACCTACCATGTAACAGAAATGGCACAAGAGCTCCTCAAAGGGATGATGGAAGGAAATGAGGGCACAAAACAAACCTTAGACAGTTGTTATGACCAAGCACTAAAATTGGGAGAAAAAGTCAAAAGTACTTCTTCAAAGAGATGTGGCTTTTGTTTCTAAAATGATGGAAATAGAGAGGGGGGGAAAATGAAAAACTAGATTCAGTGATGTGACACATTATGCTGTTATAAAAAGGAAAAGCAAAAAATTCCTATGAACAAAATAAAAGAGAAAGCATTATAAAAACAGTCTTCAGTCAATCAGGTGACTCCCAAATAACTGGTCATAACAGATGCTATGAAGTAACTTATTACATGGTTGTCTCTCATATTAACTAACATCATGTGGGCAAAGGGAGAGAGTGAGCAGCCCATCAAATCTAACAGAGAGATGTATATAGAGTAGGTGATTAATAAATATCCATTAACTAAATACTCATTATTGTAAGTTCTTATTACACTAGATTATATGTAGAATAACCAAGAAAATAGGAAGTTTCAATCCTCTAGAACCAGGTCTTAAGTAGCTAAATTTATAAATTTTAGGATCAACTATAATCTAAGTTGTCATTGACCATAATAGCCTTCTGCTATTTCTATCTCTGGTCTCTCCATTTTTACACAGGTTGCTCATATGTCTCAGTGCCACTAACTCCTGCCCCTGCAGCCCCAAGTGTCTTGAGCATAAATTCAAAATGCATATAAAAATCCTGAGCATTGTGCCTAACACACAGCTGGTATTCAGTGTTATTTCACTATGAGTCTTTAGCTAGCATTCAAAATCCTTAAAGATCTGACCTCTAAGTCTCAAATCTGAATGGCGACTAAACCCTTATATGAACCCTCTACTCCAAACAAACTGGATATCTCCCTGCATCAAAACATGTCAGGTGCAAGACACAGCTATCTTCCCTGCTTGGGATACATGCCACCACTACTTGCTCATTTTTATTTATCTTACCGAAGCCTACACTTATGTCTAAGCCCTCTATCCCTAGTGGGGACTGCAGCTCTAATTTCACCTCCATGTGAAGTATTTCTAAAAAGGTACAACTTTGCTCCTATGATGTCCAACAGTATATCTTGTCTATACCACTCATGAGGAACATCTCGTGTACATCTCTTACTATGACCACTCAGTGTTACTTTAATCCAGTAAGATAACATTTCTGGAACATACAGAAATGAGTTTTATAATAGAAGCAACATCTGAGCATGAAAACTCATTGTGTCCATAATTCCAGCTATGCTGATGTTTAGACAGACTCAGTCCATAAGACAGAAGTGCGCACTAAAATCAAGATTCAATAAACGAGTGATGCGGGTAGTGTGCTGTTTCCTGACCCAAGTGTTGATTAAGTGGGTAGGCTTAGTTCATGAACATTTGTGAAAAATATAGAATGTGTGCACATTCCTGTATGAATAAAAAATACAAAACAGAGAAGAGACGAAGAAAATCAAAGATATATAATCTGTACAAAAAAATGAATTCTCCAACATTGGCTTGGCAGCCATCTCAGCAATTCCAGCATCTACTTGAATTCAAGGGTATTTAAGAATGATTACCTTTAGTGGTTTTAAAGCTATTAATAACTTTCACCCTTTTAACAAAGTATAGTTGGCTGAAATAAAAATAATAACTATAAACTGAAAATGGTAACATTTCAGAGGCTAATACTGACATAATTTATAGGAAAGCCAGGAGGACTAGCTAATTTACATAAACACAGCACTTTGGAAATGTAAATGGTACACAAATTCTAAATGATGATAATAATAATGGTTGAGTTATCTATATTTTAACCTTTATAAATGTAATTAAAAAATAATAAGCACTTAAACATCAATTTACATTCTCTAATCAGTGTAGAGATACTAATTAAGCCAGAAGGCATCCTCTGAAATACATGTAAATATTTCCACTTAGAGAAATGGAAGTCAAGTCACTAAGTTAGAGCAGCACTGAAAGGAACTAAAGGTAATCGAGTTCTCTTTCATCCCTAGAAATTCAGTTGATAATGTGGAACTTACGAAAAAAAAGAAGAAAAATACAAACTCAAATGTCTTGTTTTGCTTTTAGCTACCTCTTAAACCTGGCTTAAAGAAAGAAAGGATTACTGAGAAATGTCTGGAAAAGAATGTTATTAAAATGAAGATCCAGCCCTACTGTGTGTCCTAATCCATACTAGAAATTCAATACAACTGAATACAGCACCTGCAAAGAGGGAGCATGAAATAGGAAAAAGGTTTACATGCAAAACACAAAATCACCAAGATCCTGGATTGAAAGGAACTGAAATACCAGAAGGAAATAACTAAACTAGAAAAATGCTGATACACCCCTATTTCCTAATAGGACTGTGTGTGCATTCTTGTCCTGACCTTATACTGGTATTAGTATTTATTAAAAATGGCATCCAAGCTTAGTTATGAACATATACGCTAACTGTGTCACTGCTAGAGTGAGGAGATAGCTTGAACCATGTGAAATAAGTCTTAACCTGGGAGGCTGTAGCCCCATATGACATTCAGTTCCTTCTAGTAGAAAATCCATATTCTAGGTGTAGGTGCCTATCAGCCTAGCAGTCTCTTCATATTTTTTTTTCCAGATTACAATAAGCAGGTTAAGCCTAATACATGAGTAAGATGTCATATGAAAGCAAAGCAGACAAAGCCATAAAGATTTTTAAATCTTTTGAAAACAATGGAGACAATATACTAAAGTGGTTAAATGTTTAACTGGAATTAAGAAACAGCTGAATTTGAATCACAGTCTCACCACTTAACAGCTGGGGGAAGGCACTTAACCTCTCCAAATTTCATTTGTGTCACCTATAAACTAAGACTGATAATGGCATTATAAATGGGAGGGTTAAATAAGATAATTGCATATAAAGTACTAAGCACAGTGGTGTGTGGTAAATGCTCATCAACTGTTAGCTGTAATTTTTAATTTTTTTATTATTAATGGAGAGAATAAATTGAGAGAGAAGAAAACTGCTGTATCTGCAGTAGAGGAATGGCAAGTACAAATGGCAAGTTCCTCCCTCAGAGGGAACAGAGGAAAAACTTCATGAACAGAAAAGATAAATGGAATAATACACAGAAGATGGGCTGGAAAATAATAGGAAAAAAACAATAAAATAAGGAAGAAGCAAAATATTAATTCCTTATGACATTATTGAGCTCATGCTGTTAAAATGACACAGTAATAGTCTACATTCAAAAAGCAAAGAAGTGGTCCTCAATGCCCAAGAACTAATAATTCAGTTAAGGCAATTACAACTTTAGGTGACATGTAAGAAAACCAAATAAAACCAAATGAAACAAAAATGAACATTATACTGACAGGCCTAGATATAATGACTGCATGAGCTCTGTCTGGACCAGATCCAAGCTGTTTCAAATCAAGGCTTGAGATGGAAGAACCGTGATTGTTGTTGTGACAAACAGCAAAGGTACAAGTCAAGTCAATGAAATATCTCAGGTTTGCAAATGAACCCCGAAATAAAATGCAGGTAAAAGCAAACTTCAGTGTCTTGGTTGGTTTATATCTCTTTTTGCGTCAAAACAGGATGGTAGTGAACAGAAGCAAACTATAGCTCTCCCACTGAAAGGGGATAATGACCTTGAAAAGTCACTCTACTATGCTTATTTTTCCAGTTTGAAGTGGAAAGCCTCACTGTAAAATAGGCAGCACACTTCACAGGGCAAGTACAGTCATCTAAGGAATCAAGTCTCCCAGGAGGAAGCCTGTTCAGAGGATATTAGGCCAACTAAACGAATGAGAAAGAGTAAAGGCAGAGCCAGGGCTAGAACTAAGTCCTAGTTTATGCTCTGGTTTGCTCTTGGCATCCAACTTGCCACTCAACCTCTCGGGAACCTTCCTAATTGACGACATACTTAATTGTAAAAAGTCACAAGAATAGCAACTTAAAATCATTCTTTTTCAAATCTTCCTATTCTACAGCACTTAAGAAAATAAACTTTGAAAGCAGACCAAGATTCAAAGCCTGGTTCACTGCTTACCAATCAAATGAGCATGAACAGAGTGTCATCATCTGGACGGAAGAATAATGATGGCAGGCTCTCGTAAGTGTTATGAGGGTGGAAGGAAACAAGATATTTAAGCTTTGGCCCAGGTCATATTCATCAGCATAAGTGAGTCTGAGTGTTGAAGTTTCTTGAAATAACACTAGCATTTCATTATTACAGTCTTTGTCTAATTCCATCGTTCTCCTGCATGTCAGAAAATCCAGGAGGGCTTACGAAACACACACTGCAGAGCCCCATCCTCTAAGAGTTTCTCAATCAGTAGATTTGGGATAGAGCACTAGAATCTGCATTTCTAACTAGTTCCTAAGTGATGCTGATGGTGCCGGTCTGGGAACCACACTTTGAGAACCATTTGTCTGTCAAAGACCATTCCTGATGCTACTGTCTATCCTTAGAAATTTTCATGCTAAGACAAAGGAATGAACATCTCCTGAAGAATCAGAAAAGGCTAACATAAAAAAATTTAAAAAAAAAAAAAAATCAGTCATCATATTGTCATGTTCGTATGATGTAAAGAAAAAAAAAAGCATCTGCTGAGTTGAAAGTTAAACAATCCCTAAAGAGAAAATTTTGGTTGTCCTCCCTACCCCTTTTCATAAAATGTTAGCACAAGTTTATTCTATACAAATCCCAAGTGATTCACTGTCAGATTAAATGCCTACAGAAATGTAGACAGAATGAACAGATGGTCTTTTCCTTTCTAAATACAGTGTGTGTGTGTATTTTATATATACAGTATATACATATAATTTTCTACTGAGCAGCAAAACTCACTGCCTCCAGAATTACATAGGGCCTAAGTGTAATAATCTCAATACTTTCATAACAATCACAGTTCTGGGGTCCTATTCACTAGCTCCTTTGATACTGTGAACTGGTTGTGCCCTATTTGCATCCCAGCTGGCCACAGATCAGGGAGATGCAGTAGAATCAAGAGCATAATAGATATAAAATAAGAGAATTTTCCCAAACTCTTCTGGCTGCCTCCACATTTTTATTTTAAAGGGGGAACATTCTTCATTGTATATACTTCCTCATTGCTTTAATCCTCTGATTGGTAATCCTAAAGATGAACAACAGCTCTTCACACATATGAAATGCTGTTTATATGTGGGCAGAGAAAAATTTTAAGACCACTTTATATTTAAAATGTAAACTTTCCTTAATGTGAGTGCTTTACATGTCCCTATTTTACTTCGGGAAGTTGCATTTACCCTTTCATGAGTAAATGGATTTTTCATCATCTTCAATTGCGAACAAGTTTAAAAAAAAAAAAAAAACAGGCAAAACTACTGCTATTTGACCAGCAAAAATGATATAAAGATTTGGTGACCACAGCAAAATTATACTAATTACCATAGACTCGCTGGACATCTTCAAACTGAGGCTCTCAGAAGTAATTTATTACCATAAATTGACTCAAATACAGCAATTTTAATTTCATATTTTTGTAGTTTCTGTTTTTCTTTTCTTTTATACATTTTCCCTTTTTTAACCTTGCTGATCTTTAAAAAGGACCCTGTCAGGCACTTTGGGTAGTGTCTTTTTTTATGCTAGGTTATTTGTAACATTCACTTGAAGCTTGAAATCAAAATTCTTTCTCCTACCAATTTAGTGCCTTCCCATTTGGCAAACATCTTTTTTGATTCTTGCATCTCAAATGAAGCTGAAAATTAATATGACTTTTATGTTTAATTCTTTGATTATGCAAAAGAATAATCAATGATGTTAGCACGGTTCTGTATAGTAGGTCAGGAGTTGTAATAAAAGACTTACATTTCTATAGCACCTCAACTCCCAGAGGACCAAAACACTTCATAACTGTTTCCATTTCTCAAAGGAAAGACCTTCATATCATTCACTGGAAGCTGCCCCTCCAGTAAAATTCATGCTCTGATTAACTAGCATTTACTCCAAAGAATTACATAATAGAAGCTCTGATCATTCTTAAAGACAGACTTAACACTTAAAGAAGCTACTTATAAACCAAAGATATCACTGAAAGAAGTGGATTTATTTTGTAGCGAGTACATTTCACTTACAGCAAGATATGAAGGAAAAATGTTTAAATACGAAAAAGAAAATTAAAATGAAAAATAAAAAATTTAAATCATTTTCAAAAAAATAAGGGACAAGTTTGTATAGTTTATTTTCACCTAACCTACTATCAAATTTTTCACCATTCTTCTATATCTATTATTGTCATACCTATGATAGAAATGATATCTATCTATGCATGAGCATTGGCTATATAAAAGTAATACTATGACAGTCCTAATTATTAATGGTTTCTCATGCCAGCATTATTTCATGCCCATTATTTCATGATATCATTTCTTATCTGGAAATCTGAGCTAAAAATCTGCCTGGCCAACAGAATCTCTTCATATAGGGATGATTTAATTGCAGGCTGGTCTAGGAGAAAGCAGGAGGAACTGGTCTCCTGGGAATATAGCAAACCTTCATAGTTTTACAATCCTCTGCTATATGATTTTTAAATCTACAAAGTTCAGTTTTACGATCCTCTGCTACATGATTTTTAAATCTACAAAGTTCATCACATTTACAAAGCATTTAAAATTCAACCTTGTCTTAGTTCAAACCACTACAACGAAATGTCACAGACTGGCTAGCTTATAAACAACAGAAATTTATTCCTTGCATTTCTGGAGGCTGGGAAGTCCAAGATCAAGGCATCAGCAAATTTAATGTCTGGCGAAGATCCATTTCCTGTTTCACAGATGGCTATATTCTTGCTGTAACCTCACATGGCAGAACTGTTGAAGGAGCTCTCTGGGGCTTCTTTTATAAGGGCACGAATTCCATTCATGAGGGCTCCGCTATCATGACTTAATCACTTCCCAAAGGCTCCATCTCCAAATACCATCACATAGGGGACTGGATTTCAACATATGAATGTGGGGAGGGGGGAACATAACATTCAGTCTATAGCAAATTTTAAATCAATAGATATGTATAGAATATCTACTACTCATTTGTTCAAAACATATTTTACTAAGTGCATACTGCCAAACTCTGTGAGTGGAGGGGAGGAGACAGACACAATAAATAAGCCATAGTTCCTTCTCTCTAAAGGCTCAAAGACTAGTTGAAAAATGAATTTAAAAATGGAAGTGCAAAAGCACTGTGAGAAATTAAAAGACATGTAAGAAATGGTCCTCAAGAGAGTCTTTTTAATCTGATTAAAAAGGAAAGATGTGGAGTCAGTAGAGGAAGAAAAATATAACTGTTAGATATGTCAAATGAGCAGTAAAAACAAGAAGTACAATGAGTTCTCGAAGGGAAATGATCAATGAATGCTTCATAGATAAGATAGAGGACTGGTACACACCAGAGAAGGTATTCAGGGATGAGGGCAAGGACAGTAGGAAACATGTATGGCATAAAAAACTACTACTGTAAGAAAAGACACAGTCATATTTAGAGAACAGAAAGAAACACTGATTTAATTTGAATACAGCATTTCTATAGGAAAAGTGTAAAACTAAGCCTGGAAAAGTAGAGACTTTGTCCAAATTATACAGGCATTTGAATGCCAAGCTAAAAAAAAAAAAAAAACTTATCCAATAGACTAGTTTATAACAAGGAAATACAGACCATTTGCAATGAACCTGAAATTTAGTTTGCATTTTCAGTTTACTTCTTTGATTATACAATGATACTATTACAGGCAAAGACTGGCATACACACCATTGCCACACCGTAAGGAGTCAGGCTCTTCTCCAGTAGCCCTTTCCCATCAAGGAACCTGAAATTTTCACATTTCTATAGAACACAGCAAAAATCTGTGGTCTTCTAGTCAGCTAAATATCCTGTTTCTTCAAAGTAAAGTCCTGGGAGAAGAGGGGGAGATGAAACCATCATTCACTCCCAAAGCAACCAAAGAGGCCAGCTTGCAGCCCTGTAATCTAATAAAGTTATTAGATAACTTTAAAGAAGACACTGACCCCATACACATGGGCCCATTCTATATCACATGTATTCACCTTTGGTAAAGGACCCCAACACTGCCTTCCAAATAGAAAGGAGTAATTCTGTAATATCAGGAAGTATGGTGCCAGGTCAGCCTCAGGGCAATGACGTTCCACTTTTAGTCTATGTCAATCAGCAAAGCATCTAAAATGTCCCTGGGTGGAGAAAAACAAGAGATGAAATTTTTTCCTGATCACAGCAGGTAAAGAGATCACCGACAGGGCCCAGAATCAGAGAAGAGAGAAATAAAAAATGCCTATAGGGGAGAGATCCAAGATGGCCGATTAGCAACAGCTCAGGAATGTAGCTCCCAGTGAAAGCGCAGAGAACGAGTGGACACCGCACTTTCTGACGCATTTTTGTTGCCCACAGACCAGGAGATTCCCGGCAGAGGAGCCACACGGGTCACCAGCGTGACTCCTTTGGCCAGCGCGGCTGTTTTGCCAGCGCCCCAGCGTGGCGCTTCCCGGTATGGAGTATGCGGGACGGACGGGCTCGGCTGGTCCCATCCCCACAAGGAAAACAGCAATTGGAAGCGCTGAGGACTGAGAGTTTCACAGCAAGCACAGCGAACCCAGGAAGGTCTGGCTCTGTGGGGAATGGGCGTCCGCCAAAGGAAAACTAAGAAACAGAAAAACTTCATCACCGGGCGCAGAGAGATCCAAGATGGCCGATTAGCAGCAGCTCAGGATTGTGGCTCCCAGTGAAAACGCAGAGAGCGAGTGGATGCCGCAATTGCAGACGAATTTTTGATGCCCACAGACTGGGAGATTCCCGGCTAAGGAGCCACACGGGTCGCCAGCGCGACTCTTTTGGCCGGCGCGGCGCTTCTCGGTGCAGAGTGTACGGGACTGGTTGCCCCTTTAGTCGGGCTCCGCTGGTCCCATCCCCACAAGGAGAACAGCAATTGGAAGCACTGAGGACTGAGAACAAGCACAGCTGAACCTGGGAACGACCAGCTCTGTGGGGAAGGGGCGCCCCCGGAAGGAAAACTAAGAAACAGAAAAAACTCCATCACCAACAAGCCGGATGTCCACTCAGAGACCCAATCTGAAAGTCAGTAATTACAAAGACGACAGGTGGATAAATCCACAAAAATGGGAAGAAACCAGTGCAAAAAGGCTGAGAACACCCGAAATCAGAATGCCTCTCCTCCTACCGGGGATCGCAGCTCCCCATCAGCAAGAGAACAAGGCTTGACGGAGGGTGAGTGTGATGAACCCACAGAATCAGACTTCAGAAGGTGGATAATAAGAAACTTCTGTGAGCTAAAAGAACATGTTCTAACCCAATTCAAAGAAACTAAGAACCTTGAAAGAAGATTTAACGAAATGTTAACGAGAATGGACAACTTAGAGAAGAATATAAGTGAATTGATGGAGCTGAAAAACACAACACGAGAACTTCGCGAAGCATGCACAAGTTTCA
>CAUYQU010017196.1:0-95775 GCA_963574635.1 Cheracebus regulus | reverse complement strand
TCACTTGAGGTCAGGAGTTTGGGACCAGCCTGGCCAACATAGTGAAACTATGTCTCTACTAAAAAAAGAAAGAAAAAAATTAGCTGGGCACGGAAAGAAAAGGAAAGAGAAGGAAGGAAAGAAGAAAGGAAGGGAGGGAGGGAAGGAAATGTACAGCTAAAGGGAAATTACTACCATTTCCTATCTGTTTTTCTCCCACTCTCTCCCCCAGTTCACCTGTCCCTGTCCTCAAAGCCACAGGACACCTAATTGCTATTTTTGCGTTTCACCTGAAACGCCACGGGTTTGGGGATTGCGAGGGTGTGTTACATTTCCGGTGTTCCGGTCAGCCGGAACCACTCACTCCGCCGCTAGTGCTGTGTGGGGAGTACCTCTCCGGAGTTCCTGGAGGTGGTGCCAGACTAGAGTGGCAGCTGTAGCAACCAATAGACACAGACTTTGTTGGATCAGCAGCCAGTGAGGAAACTTGTGGAGGAGAAGCGGCGGTCCTGTTTGAGGATGTAGGCACTGCTGTGGAGGAACATGGGGCTGTATCACAGGTGGCAGCGGCTCCGGCTCCAAGGTTTACAGGCTTACGGGCTACACACGGTGCGTGAGGTACCCCCAAAGTTCCGATCCGCATCAGACCCAGCCCAGCCAAAGCCCCCAAATTTTTATGTTAACCCAGCCTCACGCCACTCCTCCTCCCCTCGTCCTCCGAGTGCCCAGACGGAGTTCCCTCGTAACTGAACTCCTTATCTAGTTCTCGAGTGAGCAGCCTGGGGAGCGTAGAGCTCGGAGGGCCCCAGCCTAGGGCCCTGTATCCCCCGTCCCTTTAAGACTAGGAATTCAGACGAAGGCATAAACATCCCATAGTGCTGTCATCCGCGATTCTAAGAAAGGGTGTTGGGACTTGCGTTACCTGCCAATACATCTTTCCCTCCAGGCAGTGGTGTCGACCCCTCCGCACTGGTTGGCAGAGCGGCTTGGCCTTTTTGAGGAGCTATGGGCTGCTCAGGTAAAGAGATTAGCAAGCATGGCACAGAAGGAACCCCGGACTATTAAGATATCACTTCCTGGAGGCCAGGAAGTTGACGCTGTGGCCTGGAACACAACCCCCTACCAGCTGGCCCGGCAGATCAGGTACAGGCCCATCCTGTAACTACCAGGATTCTCCTTCTGCACCTTTACTTCCTCTGCACTTGAGTAGAGGAAGAAAGCTGGATCTGCTTGTTTCTTTCCCATCCCCATCAAGATAGCCTTTCCTGACGATGTGTTTTTGGTTTTTGTTGTCGTTGGGTTTTGTTGTAGTTTTCCTTTTTTTATTTTTTTTATTTTTTGAGACGGAATAGCGGTCTGTCGCCAGGCTGGTGTGCAGTGGCTCCACCTTGGCTCACTGCAACCTCCGCCTTCCGGGTTCAAGCGATTCCCCTGCCTCAGCCTCCCAAGTAGCTGGGATTACAGCGTGCACCACCACGTCTGGCTAATTATTTGTATTTTAGTCGACACGGGGTTTCATCATGTTGGGCAGGACGGTCTCGATCTTCTGACCTCGTGATCTGCCCGCCTTGGCCTCCCAAAGTGCTGTGATTACAGGCGTGAGCCACCGCTTCCGGCCGTTGTTGTTGTTTTATAGAGACAGGGTCTCCATGTTGCCCAGGCTGGTCTTGAACTCCTGGGCTCAAGCGATCCTTCCATCTCAGCTTTCCAAAGTTCTGGGATTACAGGCATGAGCCACCACACCTGGCCTGAGATTTGTTTTATCTGTATTAGTTTCTGCATCAGTGTTTCTGCCCTTTCATTGGGGAAAGAAATGAAAGGTTCTGTTGCTCTGGTAACTGATTTCACCTTTGCAAGTTTACAGTTGCTGAGAGTTGAGCAACTTTCTTCTCCCTGTGGATTGTAACCCTGTCTTTTTTAAATCATTAATTTACTTTTTAATAATTGACACATAGTAATTGAACATATGTATGGGGTACATGTGATATTGATACATGCATACAATGTGTAACGATCCAGTCAGGGTGTTCAGGATATCTGTTACCCCAAACATTTATCATTTTTTTGAGTTGGGACCATTTCAAATCTTCTAGCTATTTTGAAACATACAATAAATTATCATTAACTGTATTCACCCTACTCTGCTATGGAGCATTCACTGTATTCCTTCTGTCTAGCTCTATTTTTGTACCCAACCTCTTCATCTCCAATCCCCCATCCCTCCCTTCCTCTGGTAACTATCACTCTATTCTCTACCACTGTGAGATCAACTTTTTAAGCTCCCATAGGAATCAGAACATGTGATATTTTCCTTTCTGTGCCTTATAATCCTGTCTTTTTCTTCATCCCCACTTCCCACTGCTGAAGTTCAACACTGGCAGATACTGCAGTGGCTGCTCAAGTGAATGGAGAACCTTATGATCTGGAGCGGCCCTTGGAGACAGATTCTGACCTCAGATTTCTGACATTCGATTCCCCAGAGGGGAAAGCAGTAAGTTTCTTTCTTATCAGGAAGACAGTGACTACTAAACCAAGAGATATTGAATCAGGAAATTCTAACATTTTAGTCTTTTGCCTCAGTTTCTCCATTTGCAGTTGGGAGGGAGACGTACCACAGACTGTCTTGACTGACTATTCCTGGCTAAGCTGGAAACTTATGGTGAAAGTTTTTAAGTTAGCTTTGATCTATTAAGCAAACATTTGAGCTAGTGAAAGAGAGAGAGATAATATGTTGAAAAACAAAAGGATATGTAAATTCAACCCCGTCCACTCATGGGCACATACATTATAAGTCATCTGTAGTGTATATTCAGTTCTAACATGGCTTATACAGCTGAGCACACAACCAGGTCACCTCCCCACCTTGTCTTCTTCATGTCAGCTCAGGTAATGCAGACCTTACCTATTAGGATCCAGAAAAATAGAGTTCTCCTGCCATCTATGTATAAATAGTGACCAAATCCGAGAGGAATAGTTATATCACACTGAATTTACGGGATAAAAAAAGGACTAAAAGACCCAACAGAGGCCTAAGGAACCACTGTTTTAAGAAGATAGCTTATTCTGAAGCCCTAAAAGCTTACAGGAGCAGCAGCAGAAGACTGACTGGCCTCCTACTTCTAGGCTTTGGAACTGGGAAGCACCAAGGACTGAGGGATGGGGCTGGGGCTTTTATGCACTGAAAGAAGCAAAGATACTGGCCTTTCTTTCTTTTCTAGTCAGTGTATTTTTGTTGTTGTTGTTGTTGTTGTTGTTGTTTTGTTGAGAAGGAGTCTCACTGTGTCGCCTAGGCTGGAGTGCATTGGTGTGATCTCGGCTCACTGCAACCTCCACTTCCTGGGTTCAAGCGACTCTCCTGCCTCAGCCTCCTGAGTAGCTGGGACTACAGGCGTGCGCCACCACGCCTGGCTAGTTTTATATGTTTTAGTAGAGGTGGGGTTTCACCATGTTGGCCAGGCTGGTCTCAAACTCCTGACCTTAGATGATCTGCCTGCCTCGGCCTCCCAAAGTGTTGGGATTACAGGTATTAGCCACCGTGCCTGGCCTTCTTTTTTTTTTAAGCTTGTTACTTTTTAGTGGTCACTCCCAAAATTTAGGATCCCCATTTTGTGGTAGTTATATTCCTAGAAGAACCATACCAGTTTTCCTACCAACTTTTGTGAGGAAGAGATCGGAGATCTAGGGGTTAAGGGAGAAGTTTATGAACTTGTGAACCCCTTTTTTATGAACTCAGGTGTTCTGGCACTCCAGCACCCATGTCCTGGGGGCAGCAGCTGAACAATTCCTAGGTGCTGTTCTCTGCCGAGGTCCGAGTACAGAAAATGGTTTTTACCATGACTTCTTTCTGGGAAAGGAGAGGTGAGTAATGAAAGGAATGAGAAGAATGATTCTGGGATGGTTTCTGAGGCCCTTTTCAGGGGCTCGGGCATGTTCCATTTGGAGGAGGAAGTTGGAGGAGGAAGGTTTCTCTAGGTCTCAGCTATGCCATTAGTACCTCCTTCTGCGTTTGTCCATGAGACTTCACCTCAAAAAAAAAAATTCCCATTCCCATTTCTTTTTCTGGAGCAACACAAATTACCTTCTATCTTTCTTCCCTATAGCATTTCTGGCTTTCTTCAATGCTTCTTTCCTCTTCTAACGTTGCTTGAAATTTACCTTCTTTTTTTTTGAGACGGAGTCTTGCTCTGTCACCAAGCTGGAGTGCAGAGTGCAATCTCAGCTCACTGCAATCTCTGCCTCCTGGGTTCAAGCGATTCTTCCACCTCAGCCTCCTGAGTAGCTGGCACCACAGGCACGTGCCACCACGCCTGGCTAATTTTTTTGTCTTTTTAGCAGAGATGGGGTTTCACCGTGTTGGCCAGGATGGTCTCGATCTCTTGACCTCGTGATCCGCCCACCTCGGCCTCCCAAAGTGCTGGGATTACAGGCGTGAGCCACCGTGCCCGGCCGAAATTTACCTTCTTGGCTGGTGTGGTGGCATGCACCTGTAGTCCCAGCTACTTGGGAGGCTGAGGTAGGAGGATTGCTTGAGGTTGGGAGGTTGAGGCTGTGGTGAGCCATGATTACCACTGCACCCAGCCTGGGTGACAGAGCAAAACCCTCTCTCAAAAAAAAAAAAAAAAAAAAAAAAAGGAAGAAAGAAAAAAAGAAGCAACTTATCTTGTTACTTGTTAACTTTCATAAATTCAAGTTTTACTTCATCTGTTTCATTACTATTCTAACTTTGTCTATCCAGATTTCCCTCACTCAACTTTTAACTTCATGCATAGAGCTTTTTCTCCAGCTATAATATCTGCTGCCTGATTTCCTATTTATGTTTTCTCTGGGTTTGTCTGTCTTTGCCTATAACTCTAGATTTCTCTTGAAGGGCAGGACCTTACCCCCTAGCCCACAGGTTTGTCACCCAGGTGATTGATGCACCTTACAGGATGCAGCCCAACCAATTCTCCTCTTTTAAGGACAATCCAGGGCTCAGAGCTTCCTGTTTTGGAGCGGATTTGCCAAGAACTTACAGCTGCTGCTCAACCCTTCCGGAGGCTAGAGGCTTCACGGGATCAGCTTCGCCAGTTGTTCAAGGTGGGATGGAGGGAACAGGTGGCTGTCCTAGGACATCTTTGTAAGAATAAAGATTTTTCTTCAGTCTCCCTTCTACCTTTTTCCAGGATAACCCCTTTAAGCTTCACTTGATTGAGGAGAGAGTGACAGGTCCAACAGCAACAGTGTATGGGTAAGAGTTGCCAAGATTAAGGCAAACAGGGAGAGGTGGGGAAGCACTCAAGAAGGCCAGAAATGCTATAGGGAAGAAAGATAGAAGGTCATTTGTGTTGCTCCAGAAAAAGAAATGGGATTGGGAAGTAATTTTTTTTTTTTGAGATGAAGTCTCGCTCTGTCTACCAGGCTGGAGTGCAGTGGCACGATCTTGCCTTACCGCCTCCTGGGGGTCCAAGCAATTCTCCTGCCTCAGTCTCCTGAGTAGCTGGGATTATGGGTGTGTGCCACCATGCCCAGCTAATTTTTTTATTTTTATTTTTATTATTTTTTTTTAAGATGAGGTTTCACCATGATGGCCAGTCTGGTCTTGAACTCCTGACCTCAGGTGATCCACCCACCTCAGCCTCCCAAAGTGCTAGGGTTACAGGTGTGAGCCACCGCACCCAGCAATTTTTGTATTTTTAGTAGAGATAGGGTTTCACCATGTTGGCCTGGCTGGTCTCGAACTCCTGACCTTAGGCGATCCACCCGCCTCCGCCTCCCAAAGTGCTGGGATTGCAGGTGTGAGCCACTGCCAACTGGGGAATTGATTTTTTATCTGCCATTGTCCTCTCTCTGTAGGAGTGTTCCTTTTTCTTCACCTATTTCTGTCAGCTAAAGACCACGAGAGGGAGAAAGCTAGAAGCTGAAGAATCGAAATCACTAACTGGCCTCTTTTTAATCCCAGGTGTGGCACATTGGTTGACCTTTGCCGGGGCCCCCACCTTCGGCATACTGGACAGATTGGAGGACTGAAGCTGCTATCGGTCAGTTGTGGGACAGAGTTAGATTAACATTCCTGTTTTCAACTGGGCGAGGTGGCTCATGCCTGTAATCCCAGCACTTCGGGAGGCTGAGGTGGGCAGATCACTTGAGGTCAGGAGTTCAAGACCAGCCTGGCTAACATGGTGAAACCCTGTCTCTACTAAAAGAAAGAGCTCTGAACTTAAAAGCTAGCCATCTGCATATAGTCTTTACTCTGCATGGATGAGATATGTGACCTTGGGTAAATTTTTTTTTTTTTTTGAGATGGCGTCTAGCTCTGTTACCAGGCTAGGGTGCAGGGGCGCAATCTCAGCTCATTGCAACGTCCACCTCCCGGGTTCAAATGATTCTCCTGCCTCAGCCTCCTGAGTAGCTTGGACTACAGGTACATACCACCACACCCAGCTAACTTTTGTATTTTTAGTAGAGACCGGGCTTCACCATATTGGCCAGGATGGTCTCGATCTCTTGACCTCGTGATTCGCCTGCCTCAGCCTCCCAAAGTGCTGGGATTACAGGCGTGAGCCAGCGCACCTGGTGCCCTTGGGTAAATCTTACTTATTTTCCCCATCTAGAAAATGAGGCCATTATATCCTTTTTGCCCTACCAGTAAATTCACCTCATAAAGATCATGAAAACCAGGCTGTGCATGGTGGCTCACACCTGTAATTCCAGCACTTTGGGGATGCCAAGGCAGGTGGATCACTTGAGATCAGGAGTTTGAGACCAGCCTGGGCAACATAGTGAAACCCCATCTCTACTAAAAATACAAAAATGATCTGGGTGTGCTGGGCCACACCTGTAATCCCAGCTACTTGGGAGGTTGAGGCAGGAGAGTCACTTGAACCCAGTAGGCAGAGGTTGCAGTGAGCCAAGATCATGCCACTGCACTCCAGCCTGGGCCCTGGAACAAGACTCTGTCTCAAAAAAAAGGAAAAGATAATGAAAACCAACTAATGCAGGAGAAAGGAAAAGTTTAAAAGTGCTATAAAATATAGGCTATTGACCGGGCGCAGTGGTTCACACATAATCCCAACACTTTGGGAGACCAGCGTGGATGGATCACTTGAACTCAGGAGTTTAAGACCATCCTGGCCAACATAATGAAACCCCATCACTACTAAAAATAAAAAATCTTCCTTTAATGCTGCCTGGGAGAAGAAAGAAAAAAAATAAAATTAAAAAATAAAAATAAATAAAATAAAAAATCAGGTGGGTGTGGTGGCATGCACACTTGGGAGGCTAAGGCAGGAGAATCACCTGAACCGAGGCAGAGGTTGCAGTGAGCCAAGATTGCACCACTGCACTCCAGCCTGGGCAGCAGAGTGAGACTCTGTCTCAAAAAATATATATATATATGCTGTTTCTTATTAGTACTGTTAAAGGAGAGAGCAGGCAGAGGCTTTTGGATTTCATGTGGCCAGGAATGGGATATGGTGTAGACGACTGACTTTTCTGGCATCTGTATAGGATAATTACAAGGGGAGGAATAGACTGACACTTGACCAGAGCTTGTGGTCACTCCCCCTCAGCAGTCATTGATTGGAATGGGAAGGAACTAAGTACAGGGGTACTGAGAATGGGGAGAAATAGTGATGGCAAGGTAAGGTTGGGCTTGACCAGGATGTATGTAGGAATCGAGAGTCAGGTGATTTCAACACTAATCTAGAAGAAGGGTGTCTAGACGACGGAGGTGTTCATCCTACTGGCGGGATTGTTGTCAAGAGGCACACCTGTGACGCTTAACACAGAGTATCATGTGAGGCTTGAAAAAGGTTAGGGGCCTTCAGTCCTCATCTTTCCTTTGATTTCCTATGTCTTCACACAGAACTCGTCATCCTTATGGAGGTCTTCAGGGGCCCCAGAGACAGTGCAGAGAGTGTCAGGGATTTCTTTCCCCACAACAGATTTGCTGAGAGCCTGGGAAGCATGGAGGGAGGAAGCAGAATTGCGGGACCACCGGCGCATTGGGAAGGTACAGAGATTGGAAAGATAGGGAGGGGTGGTGGTCAGGGTTGGAGAGAGGTGACGGCACCTGATGATGAAGTTGGGAGCAGATGCAGTCACACAGCCTGAGCAGCTCCATCACTTGTTTCTTCTGGGTTCCAAAGCTGCCTCCTTGCCCTTGAAGTGAACCAATATTGCCATTTCTGACTGCAGGAACAGGAGCTCTTCTTCTTCCATGAACTGAGCCCTGGGAGCTGCTTCTTCCTGCCACGAGGGACAAGGGTGTATAATGCACTAGTGGCATTTATCAGGGTAAGGGGACCCAGGTCTAGAGGAAAGAAGACCAGGGAGGGGCTGAGGGCCTAGAAGAAGCTAAGGTGTTCGTGTTAAAAGGGGGGTTGGGGCCTGGCACGGTAGCTCACACCTGTAATCCCAGCACTTTCGGAGGCCAAGGCAGGCAGATCACCTGAGGTCAGGAGTTCGAGACCAGCCTGGTTAACATGCCAAAACCATCTCTACTAAAAAAATTAGAAAAAATTAGCTGGGCATGGTGATGGCACCTGTACTCCAAGCTACTGGGGAGACTGAGGCAAGAGAATCACTTGAACCCAGGAGGCGGAGGTTGCAGTGAACTGAGATTGCACCACTGCACTCCAGTCTTGGGGGTAGAATGAGACTCCGTCTGGAAGAGAAAAAAAAGGGGCAAGGGTTGGAAGCATAAACATAAATACTGAAAGGTGCTGGTGACCTTTAATACTACAGTTGCGTGGTCTGCAGTTGGGGAGCATAGAGACAGGACATGGTATTTAATAGGTTGTGGTTGCAATCAGCATGGCCTACGGCACCAGGAAGATCATACAGCTGATACTCTGCCCCTGTTCCTTCCACTTATTCTGACCTTCCATGTCTCTACCCTCCTCTCCAGGCTGAATATGCCCGCCGTGGTTTCTTCGAGGTGAAAACTCCCACACTGTTTTCTACGAAACTCTGGGAACAGTCAGGGCATTGGGAGCATTATCAGGAAGACATGTTTGCTGTGCAGCCTCCAGGCTCCGACAGGCCTACCAGCTCCCAGAGTGATCACTCTACCAGGCATACCACAGATACACTCGCCCTCAAGCCCATGAACTGCCCTGCACACTGGTGAGCTGGGAGCTAGGATTACAATCAGGTTGCTAAAGAGTAAATTATAGAAAGCACCTTAGGGCAGGGCTCAGTGACTCATGCCTGTAATCCCAAAACTTTGGGAGGTTGAGGCAGGCAGATCACCTGAGGTTAGGAGTTCAAGACCAGCCTGACCAACATGGTGAAACCCCGTCTCTACTAAAAATACAAAGTTAGCCAGGCGTGGTGCTGCATGCCTGTAATACCAACTACTCGGGAGGCTGAGGCAGGAGAACTGCTTGAACCCAGGAGGCGGAGGTTGCAGTGAGCCAAGATCATGCCACCGCACTCCAGCCTGGGTGACACGAGGGAAACACCATCTCAAAAAAAAGGAAAGCACTTTAGAAAGAGTATTGGGACACCTGGTTTGAGTCTAGAATCTTCCCCCTAGCTAACCATGTGAATTTGGGAAACTCATTTACCTCTTTAGGTCTCAGTCTCCTTTAAGTTGCTGTCTAAGGTTCCTCTTTCAGCTCAGTGACCATCACAGAACAGGGCAGCAATAAATGATGTCTGTTAGGGTGTTACTGAGGAATCCACTTTTGAACCAGGCAGGGCTCAGACTGTGGTGAGTGGGATTGACAGGACTCAGTGGGAGGATATGCTGAGGCTGGAGAGGGCTTTAGCTGATGGTGCAGAGAAGGTTGGCAAGCAGATTGGGTTGGGGAGCAGTCTTTGGGGGCTAGTCCTCCCTATGGCCCTGACCCCTCCCCACCCCAACCTCAGCCTGATGTTCGCCCACCGGCCCAGATCCTGGCGGGAACTGCCCCTGCGACTAGCTGACTTCGGGGCCCTACACCGGGCTGAATCCTCTGGCGGTCTGTGCGGACTGACTCGACTACGGTGTTTCCAGCAGGATGACGCTCACATCTTCTGTACGACAGATCAGGTGGCCTTTCCCTGGCTTCACCAAAGCTTTTCTAAACCACCTTCCTTTCTCCCTATGAACCTGCACAAACCCCTGATGTTCAGTTGTCCCCTGTATGTACTATAATTCAGCTACATTCAGCCGGGCGCGGTGGCTCACGCCTGTAATCCCAGCACTTTGAGAAGCTGAGTTGGGCGGATCACCTGAGGTCAGATGTTCAAGACCAGCCTTACCAATATGGTGAAAGCCCGTCTTAAAAAAATAATAATAAAATAAAATAAAAAATAGGATAATTCAGCTACATTCTACCCCTAGCCTGCTTCTGCTTCCTCTCTGTTTTTACCCTTTGTTTTCCTCAAACTGCCACTATCCCAGATATCTAGCTGGCTCACAGCTCCCCCACGCTTATTTCCTGCCCCCAGCTGGAAGCAGAGATCCAAAGCTGTCTTGATTTCCTCCGTTCCGTTTATGCTGTTCTTGGCTTCTCCTTCCGCCTGGCACTGTCCACCCGGCCATCTGGCTTCCTGGGAGACCCTTGCCTTTGGGACCAGGCTGAACAGGTGAGTAGGAGGTAGAGAAACAGAGGCAGATAAACCACTCTTTAGTGAAAAGGAGTGGGGAATACAGTAACTAGGGTTCTCAGATAGAGGCATCTGATGAAGGCATCATTTGTTAGGAACTGACTGGATGTGTTCCTTTTGAAGTCTAAGATGATGTATTCCTGTCTCATTCCTTCTAAAGGTCCTTCAACAAGCCCTGAAGGAATTTGGAGAACCCTGGGACCTCAACTCTGGAGATGGTGCCTTCTATGGGCCTAAGGTAAGCTTGAGACCATGGTCAGTGTTATATTTATTTATTTATCGCTTTGTTTTAGAATAATAGATAAAAATGAAAAATTATTTTATTTTAAATAATTATTTTTTTTTAAAGATGGGGTTTCACCATGATGGCCAGGCTGGTCTTGAACTCCTGACCTCAGGTGATCCACCCACCTCGGCCTCCCAAAGGGCTAGGATTACAGGCATGAGCCCCCGTGCCCGGCATAATTTTTTATTTTTATCTATTATAAAATTTTTATCTATTATAAAAATTAGCCCGGCTAATTTTTTTGTATTTTTAGTAGAGATGGGATTTCACCATGTTGGCCAGACTGGTCTTGAACTCCTGACCTCAGGGAATCCGCCTGCCTTGGCCTCCCAAAGTTCTGGGATTACAGGCATGAGCCACTGTGCCCAGCCACAAAGAAATATCTTTAAACTTATGTAGGATATTTAAAAAAAAAACAATATATTTTCTGCCCTCTTGTCATTTGCAATCTAGTGAGGGCTGTTTGAGGTAAATAGGCCATGTCACTGCTGTGAGATCAATGCTGCGTAGGTACTAAGAGAGCGCTTTAGCAGGGGTTAGTATTACTTGGGGAGGTCACAAAAGGTTTCCGCAGGAATCACTTTCCAATCTGAGAGGTGAGTGTTGGCCAAGTAAAGCTGTGTTTCAGTAGGCAACAGTGTAGGCAGGGGCTGGGGATAGGGATAAAAACTCACATGGCAGACCACTCTGGGCAACACAGGGAGACTCTGTCTCTACCAAAAAAAAAAATTAGCTGGACATGGTGGCTCATGCCTGTGGTCCCAGCTACCCAGCAGGATGAGATGGGAGAATCACCTGAACCCGGGAGGTAGAGGCTGCAGTGAGCCAAGATCACACTCCACTGCACTCCAGCCTGGGTGACAGAGTGAGACCCTGTCAAAACAAAGAAGTCGGGGAAAAAAGGCCTGAAAAGTGTCTACTGGATTCAGTCAAAAGGCTGCTGGATTTTAAAGGACCATTTTCAGTAAAGTAGGGCCTGAAGGTGGAGTTAGAGTGAATAAATGAGGCCTGTGTGGTGGCTCACTCCTGGAATCCCAGCACTTTGGGAGGCTGAGGCAGGCAGATCACTTGAGGTCAGGAGTTCGAGACCAGCCTGGCCAACATGGCAAAACCCCGTCTCTACTAAAAATACAAAAACTGGCTGGGTGAGGTGGTACACACCTGTAGTCCTAGCTACTCAGGAGCCTGAGGCAGGAGTATCACTGAACCTGGGAGGCAGAGGTTGCAGTGAGCCAAGATCATGCCACTCCATTCCAGCCTCAGGGACAGAGCAAGAGAATGTCCCCAAAAATAAAAACAGGCTGGGCACAGTGGCTCACGCTTGTAATCCCAGCACTTCAGGAGGCCAGGGCAGGTAGATCACCTGAGGTCAGGGGTTCAAGACAAGCCTGACCAACATGGTGAAACCCTGTCTATTAAAAATACAAAAATTAGCCCAGCATGGTGGTGGGTGCCTATAATCCCAGCTACTCAAGGGGCTGAGGCAAGAGAATCATTTGAACCCAGGAGGTGGAGGTTGCAGTGAGCTAAGATCACGCCGTTGCACTCCAGTCTGGGCAACAGAGTGAGACTCTGTCTCAAAAAGAAATAATAAGGCCGGGAGCGCTGGCTCACGCCTGTAATCCCAACACTTTGGGAGGCTGAGGCGGGCAGATCATGAGGTCAGGAGATTGAGACCATCCTGGCCAACATGGTGAAACCCTGTCTCTATAAAAAAAATAAAATAAAGTAAAAAATTAAAAATAATAATAATAAAATGAAAAATAAAATAAATGCTATGATGAGAGGAAGCCGGCTTGGAGGGAGAAGTTGAATTTGTAAAAAAAAAGTTTTAGTAAAGGGAAGTTCCTGGAGAGGCTTGAGGTGGGATTGAGAAGCCGTCCTATCAGGGATCAGGACTGCCATTGTATCCAGGGTGGAAGGAAAATCTGAAGGTAAATGCAAGGACATTTATAGGCGTAGTGACAGGAAGTTGAGACTTTTCCCATCCCATGGTATCAATTATCTGAATTCTTCATGAAGCAGGAGTCAGTCAGGATCATTTGCTGAAATGAGAGTGGTAGAGAGTTGTTGGTGAGGGGGCTGAAGATATGAAGAAAAGGCTGGGCGTGGTGGCACACTCCTGTAATCCCAGCACTTTGGGAGGCCAAGGTGAGAGGATCACTTGAATCCAGGAGTTTGAGACCAGCCTGGGCAACATAGTAAGACCTTGTCTCTACAAAAAAAATTACAACAGATTTAAAAATTAACTGGGTGTGATGGTGTGTGCCTGTGGTCCCAGCTACTCAGGAGGCTGAGGTGGGAGGATCGCTTGAGCCCAGGATTTTGAGGCTGCATGAGCTATCATCAAGCCACTGCACTCCAGCCTAGGTAACAGAATGAAACCCTGTCTCAAAAAACTGAATAAAAATGAAGATATGGAGACAAAGGAAATTACTCAAAAGCTGTTATCAAAAAGCTAAAATCTTTTTTTTTTTGAGACAGAGTCTTGCTCTGTTGCCAGGCTGGAGTGCAGTGGCAGATCTCGACTCACTGCAGCCTCCACCTCCCAGGTTCATGCTATTCTCTTGCCTCCCAAGTAGCTGGGACTACAGGCATGCACCACCACACCTCGCTAATTTTTGTTTTGTTTTGTTTTTATTTGGTTTGGTTTTTTTGAGACGGAGTTTAACTCTGTTGCCCAGGCTGGAGTGGAGTGGCACAATCTCGGCTCACCACAACCTCCACCTCCTAGGTTCAAGCAATTCTCCTGCCTCAAACTCCTGAGTAGCTGGGATTCCAGGCACCTGCTACCCAGCTAATTTTTGTATTTTTAGTAGAGACAGGGTTTTACCATGTTGGCCAGGCTGGTCTCTAACTCCTGACCTCAGGTGATCCGCCTGCCTTGGCCTCCCAAAGTGCTGGGATTACAGGAGTGAGCCACTGCGCCTGGCCTGGCTAAAATCTTTTGAGTACTCAAAGTTGCTGTTCACTGTGCTGGGGTCTTTTATTCAGGTAACATGTGTATTACTCATGTTAGTGTCCCAAGTGTCTATTCCAGCATATGGTATTTATTTAGCTGCTTCAATAAGTAGTAAATGAAAATATTAACATTAATGAAATTTTGTCTTATGATTTATTTCAGCAATAATACTAGGCAAATAAAATATCTTTATTACTAAGAAAAAAATTGAGAGAGGTTAAACAATGTGCTTAAGGTTACAGAGATAACAGTCATAAAGTGCACAAACTATATTATGTTGAATCAGTCTAATAAGTTGTTGGCTAAGATACTGCTATAAAAGGAGAGAGCAAACAGCTGGAAAATTCATGAGAACAGAGCATGGAGCTTATTAGGGCAACCCAAAGGATTGCTGGCAATAGCCAAGGACCAGCTGAATCTCGAAACACTGACTTCCAGGGTGGCATCAGTCTCTGCTTTTGCATCTGTGTGGTTTGTGACATATTGGGCAGCACTGATCAGTTCTCTTGCAGGGCCAAAGATGTAGGCACACAGGAACTAAGGAAAACGAGACAGCTTCATGGGGAAAGAAACCAAGGTGGGCGGGGCCTGAGGATGGGAAAGAAAAAGAAGAGTTAAAGAACCTGCAGGTTGAAGCGCCAGTAATAGGAGTAATTGTCATGACCAAGTGTGGTGGCTGACACCTGTGATCCCAGCACTTTGGGGGGCTGAAGTGGGCAGATCACTTGAGATCAGGAGTTTGAGACTAGCCTGGCCAACATGGTCAAACCCCATCTCTACTGGAAAAACAACAACAACATAAATATATAAAAGTTAGCTGGGCGGCCGGGCGCAGTGACTCACACCTGTAATCCCAGCACTTTGGGAGGCCGAGGCGGGCGGATCACGAGGTCAAGAGATCGAGACCATCCTGGCCAACATGGTGAAACCCCGTCTCTACTAAAGAATACAAAAATTCGCTGGGTGTGGTGGCGTGCACCTGTAGTCCCAGCTACTAGGGAGGCTGAGGCAGGAGAATTGCTTGAACCCGGGAGGCAGAGGTTGCAGTGAGCCGAGATTACGCCACTGCACTCCAGCCTGGTGCTTGGCGACAGAGCAAGACTCTGTTTCAAAAAAAAAAAAAAAGTTAGCTGGGCATGGTGCCAAGTACGTGAAGTCCCAGCTACTCATGAGGCTGAGGCAGGAGATTTGCTTGAACCCGAGGGGCGGAGGCTGCAGTGAGCTGAGATCGTGCCACTGCACTCCTGCCAGGATGACAGAACGAGACTCTGTCTCAAAAAAAAGAAGAATAATTGTCAGAGCTGGCTGACCAAGAAACAGTAATCAGAGTAGGGTGTTTGATGGACTGTTTCAGAGACACAGCCACTGGGGGAGATGACAGGATACAGGGTGTAGCCCTAGTTTGGGCAGTGGTGAAGATCACTGAGATGAGAAGCTCAAGGCATTGAGAGGTCAAGGTGTGGACATCTGGTAATATTATACCATCCATTACCAAGTGGAGAGAGCTGCTGAGAGCACTGCCAGAGTGAATTAAGTGGAGTGAAGTGGAGGGGTAGCGTATGATAGAGCGGGGTGACATGACTCTTTCGGTAGCCGAGGATGAGCGTAGGTTACAGGGTGAGAGGCACAGATAATGGCTCTGGATGGCGCTTCTGGCTTATCTTGGGCCCTCCCATCTGTGTCCTGTAGATTGATGTGCACCTCCACGATGCCCTGGGCCGGCCGCAGCAGTGTGGGACGATTCAGCTTGACTTCCAACTGCCCCTGAGATTCGACCTTCAGTACAAGGCGTATAAAACCTTGCCCTATCCTCTTTCCCTTGACAGCCCCTGGAATAGTCTGTAACTCCCCCTCCACCTTTGGCCCGAAAACTAAACCCTCCACACCCTCTCCTGCCAGAGCTCAATATTTCTTAAAAACTGGAAGGTGATCTTGGGTACACAATTTGTGACACTTCCACCATTCCATCCACCCCCTTTTACCTTTTCAAGGCAAGCGGGTGCCGTGGAGCGTCCAGTCCTCATTCACCGAGCCGTGCTAGGTTCTGTGGAAAGACTGTTGGGAGTGCTGGCAGAAAGCTGCGGGGGAAAATGGTGAGACCTCTGACGCTGGATTTCTGTTCTGGCCCCAAACCAGATAGTTTATGCTCCAGACCCGGTCCCCTTCATATGCCAGCCTCTTTCCTCCTCAGATCTGCTCCATACAACCACACTTCTGGCCAGACCCAGAGTGAATATTTTGTCATCATCTGTTCTTTCCCAACCAGGCCACTGTGGCTGTCCCCGTTCCAGGTGGTGGTCATCCCTGTGGGGACTGAGCAAGAGGAGTATGCCAGGGAGGTAAGGAGTTGGGGGAAGGGAAGGGGCAGAAGCAGGCCCAGTAGAGAGTCTGGTGCCCGGGTGGGCAGGAAGAGGCTGCACGGGTGGGGAGGAAGGAGCACAGCCCTTGGAGCCACAGGACTGGGCTGGAGTGGCTGCTGCCCTCGATGCTGGAAATCCTGTATCTCAAAAATGTGACTCATCTCTACCTTATAGAGATGTATAAAAATTAAACAAATTAACAAATATTGAAAGCTGCCAAAAGAGCACTTGGCACAAAAACGGGATTGAGTACACTTTTCCTTTCTAGAGAGAATTGAGGATATGGATGGTACCAAAGTTGAGCAGCTGGTTGGGTAGAGCAGTGGCTAGGAGGCAAAGTCGAGGACACAACTGGGAGGTTGTCTCCAGTAGGAGGCAGACAGAAAAGCTGTGGGGTTGGGGATGAACTGGGAGGAGGCCTCAACATGGAGAGCCCCGAGGCAGAGGAGGGAGCAGATGGGGAAATCGAGGAAAGGAGCATCAGACTGTTCTAGTTCCTCAACTTCCCAGTAAACTGACTTCCTGACACCAAACCTCTGTCGCAGACACAGCAGAGCCTGTGGGCTGCAGGACTGGTCTGTGACCTGGATGCGGACTCCAGACTGACCCTCAGCCGGAGAGTCCGTCGGGCCCAGCTTGCCCACTACAATTTTCAGTTTGGTAAGCTGAACCTCAGGGCGGATGTTCTCCCACCTGCCATCTGCATTCTTGCTGTTAAGTTTACCAAGTTTGGTAATGCATATTTGGGTTAATTGGGGCTCATTACCTGAGCGGGTAGGAGCCAGGATTCAGGACACCTGACTCATTTGGGCCCTGTGTTCCTCCACACTGCCCTGCCCTCCCCATAACCACTTCTGACCCTCAAAATCGTTTTCCTGTTTTTAACTCCACTCTAGCTCTTGGTGTCTGTGAGGCTAATTAACCAAGGGAGCATCAGAGAGAAAGGGATGAGAGGGCTAATACAGTGTTCATTACACTTGTTTATTCTAGACCTAGATGGAGTCAGCCCTAAGAGATGAGGAGAAAGTCCTTGGGGAGAAAATTCTGGCACTGCCCATGCTCCCTTTTTTCATTTTCCACGATTCAGAGCTCTATCTCAAAGGCGAGGAGCAGAAACTCGTCAGCCAGATGACTTGATTCTTGAGTTTCACACACCTCACTCCCCCTTCGAGCGCCCAGAGCAGGCTGTGCCGCAGTCCCATGGACTTGCATATGGCCCCTTTCCCTCCCCTACTGCCCAGTCAGCCCCTGCATTCATCCTCCTCAGCAGAGTCCCCTCACTCTGTGAATCCAGCCCTAGCAGACACCAAGAGCCAGAGTGGGACTGATGAGAGGAAACTGTTCTCAAGGTCAGAAATGGCTGCGGGGGCGGGGCAGCATGAAGGCCGCACCCCCTTCCTCTGACCCCCCCTTCAGATGCACACACAGTTTCTCTCTGTGGGGTTCTCAGTGTTTGCCTTTCTGCGCTTGACTCTAATGTCTCTGACCCCGGGGCTCCTGACCAGAAGCAATAAGGCCTGCAGGGACTGAAGCACTTCCTTGTCCCCTCCGGATGCGCAGGGACTGGCCATTGAGCATTTTGCAGGCACAGCTAAATACGTCCTTTCTGTGAACCATTTCTGGGCTCTGCTCCCACCTTTTCTAAAGATTTAGGTCTCTCAAGTTTCTGCAGAGCAAAAGGAACTATCCCATTGGGTGAATTTGCCCTGAGGTTTCCAAACTGCCTCTTCCTGCAGTGGTTGGCCAGAAGGAGCAAAGTAAGAGAACAGTGAACATTCGGACTCGAGATAATCGTCTCCTTGGGGAGTGGAGCTTGCCTGAGGCTGTGCAGCGGCTGCTGGAGCTACAGAATACCAGGGTCCCAAACGCCGAGGAAATTTTCTGACCCTTTGTATGCAGATGAGACACAAACCTGCGAGAGCCATCAGCCTCCCTTGCATGGGAGGCCCCAATCCAGCTGACACTGTGGAGCCCCCAGAACCTCAGAACTATGCCTGCTCTCCTGAAAAGATACTTGGTTTGGGGACCCCACAAAGGGAGGAAAGCTGTCGCTGTTTCAATGTGAGGAAAATTTTTTAAAAATAATAAACTGGGCTGAGCGTGGTGGCTCACACCTGTAGTCACAGCACTTTGGGAGGCTGAGGTGGGCGGATCACCAGGTCAGGAGATCTAGACCATCCTGGCTAACATGGTGAAACCCTGTCTCTACTAAAAATACAACAAAAACATGAGCTGGTCATGGTGGCACACACCTGTAGTCCCAGCTACTCTGAAGGCTGAGGCAGGAGACCTGGGAGGCAGAAGTTGCAGTGAGCCGAGATCGTCCCATCGCACTCCAGCCTGGGCGACAGAGTGAAACTCCATCTCAAAAATAAATAGATAAAATAAACTGGAAGCTGCTGGGCATGTGTCTTCATCTCTGACTCCAGAGAGGGCTGATAACGTTCCACTTTGTCTCCCTCTTTTTTGTCCCAGAGAGTTGGGGAAATTGTAAAGGGACAGTCCAGACCTCACACTGGTAGGGGAGACCCCTTGGATAGGTGTCCTCTCCCCCCATAAACTCCTTTGTGCCCTGTTTCCCCAGCCCTGGTTTGTGGGTTGGGAGATACCCTCTCCACAGAAGGCAGCATGTAGATGGCGAAACTGAGGCACAAACTGGGGCTCAAACACCTCTTGCACCTTGATTCTCTGAATCAGTTTCTCTTGGGGTCATAAGAATGTTCTCCTCCCATCAGTCCCATTCTTCTCAATCCTCTGAGGAGGCTTCAGGGTGACTTTGGGAGGAGTGGCTTCCAGAGGAGGAGCAGCGGGGACTGAGTCATGGCAGGAAGCTGAGGAGGGCGGGAGATCACACCAGACAATTATAAAAGAAGAGCTAGTCCTGAAGCTCATAGCAGTAACAGCCACCAGACAAGCTCCAGCGACCGGCCCTTCACATCCGCACCTGCCTGAGAAGACCCACCTCTGGGTGTCCAGTGGTCAGTTCTTGCCCCAGGATGGGGACCACAGCCAGAGCAGCCTTGGTCCTGGCCTGTTTGGCTGTCGCTTCTGCTGCCTCTGAGGGAGGTGAGTTGGGGGGTCTGCACTTGGGAAGGGGTCTGGGCTCACATAGCAGGGGCTGGGTCCAGGCATCCCAGGTGGCTCATCACTAGCAGCGTGGCTCTCTGCCTTCTCTTTTCTGAGCAGGCCCAAAGTGAGCCTGGGAACTGGAGCCTTTAACCAAGGAGGCAGAGAGCAGGGGCTCAGAGGAGAGGGGTTCCTAGAAACTGCTGCCAAGAAACAGCATCCCAGTCAAACGGCCAGCTGAGTGGGGTGGGTTCCCAGAATGAGCGTCTCCTGCTGAGGAGCATGTGGGGAGGGTGCCGGTGGGGCAGGCAAAGGAGGGAAAGGGGCCCCAGGCTGCTCAGAACCCCAGAATCCCTGTCTGATTAGAGGAGGAGCTGAGGGATATCCATCCCCGTACCCACCCTCCATTCAGCGTATACGAATTCTTGATCTGCTTCGATGCCTAAACAAAAGAGGAACTCCTCAGTGCTATGGGTGGAAACTAAGAAAAAAAAACACCCAGGGCACTCCAGCGGGAAGCCACTGAAAGGACGTCAGTAGATCTGTCTGCTTCTCTGTGAAGCCCCATGCCATTGTTCCTCCCAGCTCCTGCTCTTTTGTGTCTGCAGATCACCTGCAAGTGATTCCCTTCCCTGTGCCTGTCCCAGTCCCCCAGGCCCTAAATTGAGACCTAAACTAAGGAGGAGCTGAGACTGGCTGAAGGGGAAGCACTCAACCTTTAGGAAGCCGCCTTTGCCTATCTTTGAAGATGTTTCAGGGCCTGAAAGAGAAGGCTGGGTGGAGGAGGTGCGTGGGGGAGGCTCCAACCAGCTCAAGGTCCGGGCTTTTTCCTCTGAAAGCTAGAGACCATCCCAGCAGAGACTGTGGGAAGGACAGCCCACAGCCCTGCGGGAAAGACGCTGGCAGAGGAAATCAGGGCCTCCCTCCGCAAGCCCGTGTGGCACACTCCCTACCTCCAGCCTGTGACAGTGGAGGTGGAGCTATCAGAACTCCACAGGCTTTCTCAGAGCCCAGCTGGCCATGTCTAGGTGTGTTTGGGCTGGTGTTTGGGCTGGGAGACGATTAGGGAGCACAGGGCCGGTGCATGCAGAGGGGCGTCTCTGTCTTGGTCTTCTCTCCTACGCCTCCCCATCCCTTGCTGAGGTCCAGGGAAGGCCCTCCCAGCAGCCCCTGACCTGCCCTTCTCCGGCCAGGCTTTGAGACTGCAGGGCAGAGGCAGCTGAGGCCCGAGCACGTCATGCAGCACTTTCAGGAAGGTAAGCGTTTGGGGAGCAGCACGGGCCGGGGCTCCAGGAGGCGCTGTGGGCTCTCATGTCTCCCCTCTTGCCTCTAGTTGGCTATGCGGCTCCCCCCTCCCCACCCCTGTCCCGAAGCCTCCCCACGGGACACGCTGACAGCACTCGGCATGGACCTCCCTTTGAGGAACAGAAGGAAGGTGAGGTCACCCATGCCCTTCTCAGTGACCCTCCCAGTCTCTAATCTGGCCTACACCCCGCCCTTCAGATGGACAGGAGGGAAGAGGCTCCCCTCTCCCTGCCCTGGCCAGGAGAAAGGTTGCTGCTCACACGTTCCCCCTTCTACAGTGCAGCCCCGTCCCGGTGAGGACCCCGCCCCTGTCCAGCAGGAAGAGCTGCCACCTGCCGGATTCCCTGCTGAACAGGAAGGTGAGCGCTCGCCCACCTGCCCGCACCTTCATCTCACTGTGGGTCCTGTTGACGCCAGGCTGATCCCTGCTCCTTGGTGCCCTCACCCCTGTCTTGCAGTGCAAGACAGTCCCCCTCTCCCTCAGGAAGCTGTGCCCCTCCAAAAAGAGCTGCCCTCTCTCCAGCGCCCCAGTGAACAGAAGGAAGGTAAGCAGCTCCCTCTTCGTTACCCACCTTTACCCCGTGGCCTTCCCCCAGAGCAGGGGCTTTGGAGCAGACAAGATGGGTGGGCTGTGCCGCTCACCAGTTGTATAACCTTGGGTCAATGACATACTTCTCCAAGCCTTTGTTTCTTCATCTGTAAAATTGAGGAAATACCTGTTTTAGAAAGTTATGTGATTACATGACAAAAGTAGCATCTATTTTCACTGGCTTCCCTGCTGAGTTCTTTGTGTCTGTAAACCAGCCAGGCTCTCTGCCAGAGACGCCCATCCCAACACGGCTTTTGCCTACTCCTACACCAGTGGACCCCTCTTCCACAGCAGGAGGGGATGGTCTTCCAACCCATGCCAAGGGAGGATGAGTGACAGCTTTGGTCTGTCCATCCCCTGCCCCAGCGCTCAGGTCCCTGGGGAGAGGAGCAGGAAGCCTGGGCCTTGGGAAGCAGGAGAAGGTGGGGGCAGCTGTGAGCTGACACCTTTCATACCTTACTTCTCTGTGCCTTTCAGTCATTCCAAAAGGAAGAGCCACAGATTGTTCTTTCTCATTTCCCCCATATCCACCCAACCCTTTCTCCTCCACCCCAGATTGTTCAATCCCCCCAGCTCATCCAGCCTTTGCGGGTTCCTCCCCATGTCCCCACTTCCCACTGTTTTCCCGTTCCAGGAACGCCAGCTCCGTTTGTGGACCAGAATCATCCAGAACCTGAGTCCTGGAATGCAGCCCAGCACTGCCCACGGGGCCGGTCCCGAGGGGGCTGGGGCCACCGGCTGGACGGCTTCCCACCTGGGCGGCCTTCTCCAGACAACCTGAATCAAATCTGCCTTCCTGACCGTCAGCATGTGGTCTATGGCCCCTGGAACCTGCCACAGTCCGGCTACTCCCACCTCTCTCGCCAGGGTGAGGCCCTCAATTTCCTGGAGACTGGATATTCCCGCTGCTGCCACTGCCGCAGCCACACAAACCGCCTAGAGTGTGCCAAACTTGTGGTAAGGTTGAATTTTTGATGCCGGGGGGTGTCCTTTAACCCCCAGACAGTATGTGTGTTTTAAGGGTTAGAACACTAGGCCTGGGTCTTGGAGGAACCTCAGGTCCCAATCACTGGCCCTACCCTGGGGCTCCCCAGTGTGCCAGGGGAGCGGAGGACAGCCACTATTTCTTTTTTTATCTGCATGCCCAGGGTCCTTTCCTGGAGCCTGGGAGGAAGGCAGGCATGTGGACAGTGGGCTGATCCTCCCCTCTTGCTCTAGTGGGAGGACACAATGAGCCGATTCTGTGAGGCCGAGTTCTCGGTCAAGACCCGACCCCACTGGTGCTGCACACGGCAGGGGGAGGCTCGGTCCTCCTGCTTCCAGGAGGCAGCTCCCCGGCCACACTACCAGCTCCGGGCCTGCGCCAGCCAGCAGCCTGGTATTTCCTCGGGTCTTGAGCTGCCTTTCCCCCCTGGGGTGCCCACATTGGACAACATCAAGAACATCTGCCACCTGAGGCGCTTCGGCTCTGTGCCACGCCACCTGCCAGCTACTGACCCCCTCCAAAGGCAGCTGCTGGCACTGACCCGGCTGGAGAGGGAGTTCCAGCGCTGCTGCCGCCAGGGGAGCAACCACACCTGTGCCTGGAAGGCCGTAAGTGGGCGTCCAGTCTCCCTGGGAGCCTGTTTGCCCGCCTTCGACCTCTGATCCTGCCGGTCCATCCGTCCGTGTACCCCCTGCTGTGAGCGTGTCCACCCGTTCATCTGCTTGTGGGTGTCCGTCCATCCATTGTGTTCGTCACCTGAGTCTGTTCATCTCCAGCTTCATACTACACCTCTGGCTTCCTTCACTCATGACCCACACATGCATCTGTCTACCATCCGTCCATCCGTCCAGCTCTGGCCTCACCTGACCCTCTCCATCCACTGTTCCAGCTCATCGCCCGGCGCCAGCTTAGAACCTCATCCAGGCTCCCACCCGTCCACCTTCCCAAGCCTACACCTCCACAGCTGCCTCCTAACCCTCTAATTCTTTGCCATCCCCTTTGGGCCCCTGGGTCTGGGAGCCCCTCCTCTAGTTGCCAGAGGCAATAAGGGAAGTCAATGGTCAGGAGAGAAGGGGCCAAGTGTCCAGCTCTGACTTCCCTCTCTCTGGCCCACAGTGGGAGGACACCCTTGACAAATACTGTGACCAGGAGTATGCCGTAAAGACCCACCACCACTTGTGTTGCCACCACCCTCCCAGCCCTGCTCGGGATGAGTGCTTTGCCAGTCGGGCTCCCTACCCCAACTATGACCGGGACATCTTGACCATTGACATCAGCCAAGTCACCCCCAACCTCATGGGCCACCTCTGTGGAGACCACAGGGTTCTCACCAAGCAGTAAGTCTCGCCTCATCCTTCCCCAGTCTCCTCCTTTTCCCGAAACTTCCCTTCAGGACACCTTTGGAAAAGCAAATCATATCCTAGCACCATCCGATGTCAGAAGACGCCCAAAATCCCTGACCTCTGCCCCTTTCACACCAACATAGTAAACATATTCCTGGGCTGATCCACAACATGACTGCCCTCTGCTGTGACCTGCCATTTCCAGAACAGGCCTGCTGTGCAGAGGAGGAGGTGAGTGTGCGGATTCTAGTCTCCAGAGGAATACAGGGGAGGGGAGGGAAAGAGCTGGAACTGCAGGCCACCCCTCCTCCTCAGTACCTCAAACCAGCCCTCAGGTACCATGGCCAGTAGGGGAGGTATTTCTTCTTGGTTCCCGAAGTCTTCCTTCTGACCTGGTCTGCTCCCCATCTCTACGTTCCTGTTATGCCTTCTCTGGGCCTCCAACTTCTGGCAGTTCCAGATGTACACATTTGTCAGCCACAAGAAATCCAGCTGTGCAAGGCAGGCTTGCATTCTCTTTGGGCCCCAGGAGGGGAACCAGGGACAGAGCAGCAGAAGCTGATGAAAGGGGGACTTTGGCCACTTGAGTATCCATATCTGCCCTTGGACCACCTTCCCACCCCATCGTGTTTTACTTTTCTCCTTCACCAGAAATTAACCTTCATCAATGATCTGTGTGGTCCCCGACGTAACTTCTGGCGAGACCCTGCCCTCTGCTGTTACCTGAGTCCCGGGGATGAGCAGGTCAACTGCTTCAACATCAATTATTTGAGGAACGTGGCTCTAGTGGCTGGAGACACTGAGAACTCCAAGGGCCAGGGGGAGCAGGGCCCAACTGGAGGAACAAATATCAGCTCCACCTCTGAGCCCAAGGAAGAATGAGTCACCCCAGGGCCCTGGAGGGTCAGATGGGGAGAACCCCACCCTACCACACCCCCTTGAACACTCATTACAGTAAACACCTCTTGGATTTGGTATCCTCATTGTCTGTCTAATGCCTCACCCGCAGGGTTTTAAGTGGATCTTGGTGCCCTGGCCCAGGAGGGCACTGGCGTTTTCAGACCGCACACACAAACACACCCTCCTAGGCCTGCTTGGATTTCCTTCAGTGACTGGCCCCTGAGGCCCAGTGCCCTGCCATTCACTGAGCAGAAATTCTACAGGCTGTGTGATGGGACCATAACTAAACAGCTTGATAGCACTTTGCCATCTTGAATTTATTCACATATTTTGAAAGGAGCACCACCTTGTTAGCCATCAGGACTCAAAGAAGATATGGTTCTTGGCCTTGGTGAACCCCCAAAATGTCACAGCCCATCCTTTTATACACACACACGCACACATATATATGTATATACATATATATATACACACACACACATACATATGTATATACATATATAATTGCATTTTAGGTTCTGGGGTACATGTAAAGAACATGCAGGATTGTTGCATAGGCACATACATGGCAATGTGGTTTGCTGCTTCCATCTCCATCACCTTTTTTTGTATGTCTGGCATTTCTCCCCATGTTACCCCCCACTGTCCTTCCCCTAGTCCCCCTCACCAAAGACTTCATTGTGGGATGCTCCCCTCCCTGTGTCCATGTACAGCCTAACATTTTTAAAGCTTCACTTTTGATCCTTAGAATCCATGCCTTCATTCATTCAGTCTCCCCTTTTTTTTTTTTTTTTTTTTTTTTTTTTTTAAGACAGTCTCGCTCTGTCACCCAGGCTGGAGTGCAGTGGCCTGATCTCGGCTCACTGCAAACCTCCCTTCTGGGTTGAGGTGATTCTCGTGCCTCAGCCTCCCAAGTAGCTGGGATTACAAGCATGCACCAGCACAACCAGCTAATTTTTGTATTTTTAGCACATAAGGGTTTTCGCCATGTTGGTGAACCACCATGCCTGGCCAATATCCATTTATTGAACCCCTATCTATGCACACTGTACAAGACTTGGGGATACACATCCAGAACACACACAGTCCCTGCCCTGAAACTGTTCACTGTTCATGAGCCTAGCAGGTATGATAAGTGTTGTGAGCACAACAGCAACGTCCCCAGGTGGAGGTGGGGCTGGGAGCAGCACAGGTACACAGGAGCGGGGCTGAGGTCGGAGCTTCTCCAGGAGAAAAGTAGAGGCTGAAAGGGCCTGACTCTTTGGTGGCCTTCCTCTTAGATATGGCTGGAATGATAAGCAGGAGCTCATCACTGACGTCTCACCGGAAGGGTTTTAAGTGGATCTTATCGCCCTGGCCCAGAAGGGCACTGGCTTTTCAAGCGGAAAATGTGTTCTGATTTGCCTCTTAAGAAAGTCTAGGCCAGGCTTCGTGGCTCATGCCTGTTATCCCAGCCCTTTGGGAGGCTGAGGTGGGTGGATCACCTGAGGTTGGGAGTTTGAGACCAGCCTGACCAACATGAAGAAACCCTGTCTACTAAAAATACAAAACTAGCTGGGCGTGGTGGCGCATTCCTGTAATCCCAGCTACTTGGGAGGCTGAGGCAGGAGAATCGCTTGAACCCAGGAGGCGGAGGTTGCAGTGAGCCAAGATCCCACCACTGCACTCCAGCCTGGGCAACAAGAGCAAAACTCCATCTCAACAACAACAACAAAAGAATGTCTAGGCCAGGCGCAGTGGCTCAGCCTTTCATATCAGCACTTTGGAAGGCCGAGGCGTGCGGATCACCTGAGGTTAGGAGTTCGAGGTCAGCCTGACCAACATGGTGAAACCCCGTCTCTACTAAAAATACAAAAATTAGCAGGACATGGTGGTGCCCACCTGTAATCCCAACTACTCGGGAGGCTGAAGCACAAAAATTGCTGTGAGCCGAGATCGCACCACTGCACTCAGCTTGGGCAACAGAGCAAAACGGTCTATAAAAAAAAAAAAAAAAAAAAAAAAAAAGTCTAGTCAGAGAGCCAGGGAGGCGGCGCGCGCCTGTGATCCCAGCCATCTTTGGCTAGCTACTAGGGAGGCTGGGAAGGGAGCACCGCTTGAGGTTAGGAGTTCTAATGAGCGACGGTCTCGGCACTGCACTTAACCTGCGAGACCCAGCCTCAAAAAGAAAAGAACGTTTAGTCGGCAGCCAGCCAGGCGGCAGGCTGGGAGGCCAGTTCAGAGAGCGTCGTCCCAGGGCCGGAGGGAAGGGGCTGTCACCTCCAGCCCGGAGCCCATCCGAGGGTGGCGGTGACGGAGACTCTCAAGCACTGCAAAGCTGCTCCGGAACCCGGGGCCTCGAGGCTGGAGCTGGAAGAATCGGAATGAAGGCTCGAGTCCGGGGGGACAGGTCCGCTGTGACTCCGCCGCCCGGACAGCCTTCCAGGAAGCGGACTTCTCCGGCGGAGACGGAGAGAGCGGACCAAGGACCCCCGTCCTGCGCCAGCCGGGGGCAAGCGGAGCCTCCGTCGCTCTCAAACCCACAGCCGCCTCTCCTTCCTCTCCTCCTCCACAGACTTTCATTTATTTACTTATGAATTTTTAGCCAAGTAGCTGTTTCCAGCTAGGAAGCTTCCCAGATCTTTCGCCGGCGTCCGCCCCACCTGTCCGTCAGCACGGGAGCCAATGAGCGGCCGAAGGCAGCGCTGTGCCCCGCCTCTCAGCTGGCAGCCCCGCCCCTGGAGCCTCGGGCTCGGGGCGCCTCAGGCCCGCGGCTGCCCGCGTCTGCCGGTCGAGGGTGCCACTGCGCATGTGCGAGCGTCCTGCGCAACTCCTAGCGCCGCCTTGACTGAGGACTCCGGCGGGGAAGGCGGCCCTTGCTTTCCCCTACACCCCGGCCCCACGTGCACCCTCACGGCCCGGGTGGCCCCAACCCACAGGGAGCGGGCGGAGTCCTGGCCCTCGAAGCCTTGTCACCTGGCGCGCGAATCCGCCACCGGAGACATGTCTTTAAGGGGCTTTGGGCCGGGCACGGTGGCTCACACCTGTAATCCCAGCACTTTGGGAGGCCGAGGTGGGTGGATCGCAAGGTCAGGAGTTCAAGACCAGCCTGACCAACATGGTGAAACTCCGCCTCTACTAAAAATACAAAAAAAATTATCAGGGCGTGGTGACGGGCGCCTGTAATCCCAGCTACTAAGGAGGCTGAGGCAGACAATTTTGCTTGAACCCGGCAGGCAGAGGTTCCGGTAAGCCCAGAGCAGGCCACTGCACTCCAGCCTGGCGACAGAGCCAGACTCGGTCTCAAATAAAAAAAGGTGGGCATGGTGAGAGAGGGGACTTTTTTAAAAGCTGTTTAGGAGACAGGATTGAGAGAACCTGTTTGCTTGGGGGAGATGTCTGGGGTGACTGCCATGTTTGAGGCTCGGGTAACTAAGATAGGTGTTACAGACTGAATGTTCGTGTACCCCTAAATGCATTTGTTGAAATCCTAACCCCCAGTGTGATGGTATTAGGAGGTGGGGCCTTTGGGAGGTAATTAGATCATGAGGGTGGAGCCCTCATAAATGGGATTAGTGCTCTTGTAAAAGGGACTCCAGAGAGCTCTAGCTCTTCCTGCACTGTGTGATACAAATTGGCAGCCTGAAACCTGGCAGAGGGCGCTCACCTGATCCTGACCGTGCCAACACATGGTCTAGGACTTCCGGCCTCCAGAACTGTGAGAAATACATTTGTGTTGTTTAACCCACTCTGTCTGTGGTACTTTGAGCTCATACTGACTAAGGCAGTGGGACATACAGGAGGAAGAGGAGCAGGTTTCACAGAGGGAACACATGAGTTCAGTTTTGGACTTCTCAGTAGTGGGTATCCTGAGTGGCGGCATCTTCAAAAGGAAGCTGTCAAAAGTCAAATTCTGGAGAGTCGAGTGTGAATGGGTGGGGAAGAAAAGGAGGCAGCACTTGTAGCCTGCTTTTTTTTTTTTTTTAATGAGATGGAGTTTTGCTCTTGTCACCCAGGCTGGAGTGCAATGGCACAGTCTCGGCTCACTGCAATCTCCACCTCCCAAGTTCAAGTGATTCTCCTGCCTCAGCCTCCCAGGAAGCTGAAATTACAGGTGTGTGCCACCACGCCCAGCTAACTTTTTTGTATTATTGGTAGAGACAGAGTTTCACCATGTTGGCCAGGCTGGTCTTGAACTCCTGACCTCAGGTGATCCACCTGCCTTGGCCTCCCAAAGTGCTGGGATTATAGGCATGAGCCACCGCACCCGGCCTGCCTGCTGTTAATGTATTTCTGCACTCTAGACTAGCAACCTATTCGACAGGACACTTGGATGTCTCCTAGATATCACAAATTCAGCTTGTTCAAAAATGAACTCTTCTAGGTATATGGAAAGATGTGAAGAAGAAAATATAGCAATAAACTGTAGAACCCAGGTGGTACATATATGGGTGTTTACAATATGTCAGTTTTTCTGTATTTTTGAAATTTTTCCTGGTAAAATATTAAGAAAAAAGGAGTGGGCCCATCCTCTTTATCCTCCAACTATTGTTTTTTTTTTTTTTTTTTTTTTTTTTGGAGACAGTTTTGCTCTGTCGACAGCACCAGGCTAGAGTGCAGGGGTGCGATCTCGGCTCACTACAACTTCCACCTCCTGGGTTCAAGCAATTCTCCTGCCTCAGCCTCCTGAGTAGCCGGGACTACAGGTGCGCACCACCATGCCCAGCTAATTAGCTAATTTTTGTATTTTTTAGTAGAGACGGGGTTTCACCATGTTGGCCAGAATGGTTTTGATCTCTTGACCTCATGATCCACCCACCTCTGCCTCCCAAAGTGCTGGGATTACAGGCGTGAGCCACCGCGCCCAGCCGCCTCCAACTATTCTTCTCCCCATGAGCCCTATCTCAATGAATAGAACAACTCTTTGTTTAGGCCAGAGAATATCAGAGTTGTTAGGCCTGGGAATATGATTCTTTAGTTTCTCTCCTTTTCCCTGGTAGTCCAGTCAGTCACCAAGTCTCTTAAGTAGCTCTCAAATCTGTCAGCAATGGAGTTACACTTTACACTAGGTTAGGTTCTAAGTCAGTACATAAGGACAAAATTACATAGTTAACATAACCTTTGGAAATGCCTGGCCAGGCACGGTGGCTCACAGTTGTAATCCCAGGATTTTGGGAGTACAAGGTGGGCCGATCACCTGAGGTCAGGAGTTCCAGACCAGCCTAGTCAACATGATGAAACCACATCTCTACCAAAAATACAAAATTAGCTGGGCATGCTAGTGCATACCTGTAGTCCCAGCTATTCGGGAGGCTGAGGCAAGAGAATCACCTGAACCCGGGAGGCACAGGTTGCAGAGAGCTGAGATCACGCCACTGCACTCCAGCCTGGGCGATGAGCAAAACTGTCTAAAAAATAGATAGATAGATAGATACATACACACATACATATATATAAAATAATAAAAGTATGCAAAACAAATATATAGCTCAATGATGGTTATAAAATGAACCTCCTGCAACAACTGCCTAAGTCAAAACAAAGCACTCCAGACGCCTCCAGAGCGCTGCTTCCTGATGGCGGCCTCCTCCCGTGCCCACGAAGGAATTCTGCTCCCTTGGTATTTATAGTTATCACTCAGTTGCTTGTTAAAACCAGTTTTACCACCTAAAAATGAACCTTAAAAGCAATCATTTAGGATTTTGTAAACCGCTTTATTGAGATGTAATTCACGTACCATCAATTCACCCATGTAAAGTATACAGTTCAATGGTTTGTGGCATATTACATTATTAATTTTTAAATTATTAATTTTTTTAAATGGTGGTAAAATAGGCCAAGTATGGTAGCTCATGCCTCTAATCCCAGCACTTTGGGAGGCCGAGGCGGGCATATCATGAGGTCAGGAGTTCAAGACCAGCCTGACCAACATGTTGAAACCCTGGCTCTACTAAAAATGTGAAAATCAGCCGGGCGTGGAGACACACACCTGTAGTCCCAGCTACTCAGGAGGCTGAGGCAGGAGAATCGCTTGAACCTGGGAGGCAGAGGTTGCAGTGAGCCAAGATCACACCACTGCACTCCAGCCTGGGTAACGAGTGAGACTCCATCTTAAAAAAAAAAAATTGTAAAATAAATGTATGGGCCAGGAGCGGTGGCTCATGCCTGTAATCCCAACACTTTGGGAGGCCGAGGTGGGCAGATCACCTGAGGTCGGGAGTTCAAGACCAGCCTGACCAACATGGAAATAACCCTGTCTCTATTAAAAATACAAAATGAGTTGGGTGTGGTGTTGTGCGCCTGTAGTCCCAGTTACTCAAGGGGGCTGAGGCAGGAGAATTGCTTGAACCCAGGAGGCGGAGGTTACAGTGAGCCGAGATCGTGCCACTGCACTCCAGCCTGGGCTACAGAGCCAGATCCTGCCTGAAAACAAAAACAAAATTAGCCAGGCGTGGTGGCATATGCCTGTAGTCCCAGCTACTTGGGAGGTTGAGGCAGGAGAATCACCTGAACCTGGGAGGCAGAGGTTGCAGTGAGCCAACATTGCGCCATTGCACTCCAGCCTGGGCAACAAGAGCGAAACTTTGTCTCTAAATAAATAAATATGTTATCAGGTAAACAGCTAGGAGTAGAATTGCTGGGTGAGAGTCTATTCGGCTCAACTAGAGAATGGCAAAGTGGTTGTACTAATTTTCCTTCCCACAGGCAGGGTAGGAGAGTTGCAGTTGCTCCATGCCCTCAGCAGTTCTTGAGGTTGTCAGTGTGGCTGACCATTCTGCTGAGTCTGTGGGGCAGTGTACCTCGGTATGGGTGTAACTTGCATTTCTGTGTCTATAAATGAGGTTAAACACCTTGTGATATGTCAGCTGGCCATTTGGATATCTTCTGTGAAATGGCTGCTAAGTCCCTTGCCTATCTTCTGAAAGTGTCATTGTTTTCTTTGCTCATTTAAGATCAGAAAACACCCGGAGTTGATTTTGACATTTACTGGAAGGTAGGAGGTCATGATTCATATTCCCTTTGGAGATTCAGTTATTCCAGGACTGTGTGTTGAAAAGACTGTTTGTTGTTAACCCTCTGCAAGCCATGTTTGTCATAAATCAAGTGTCCATAATTGCCGGGGTCTATTTCTGGACCTTCTGTTCTATTATCTGTTTCTTGTTGCACAGTACTTCACAGTTGATAGCTTTAAAGTTTGGTATTTATAGGCCAAGCACTACCACCCAATTTGTTCTTCATTAAACATCTTGGCTATTAATGATTAAACACAAATGGTAGGAACAGTATGTACAAATTCTTCATGTAAGTCTTAAAAATAGAAATGCCGGCTGGGCGCAGTGGCTCACGCCTGTAATCCCAGCACTTTGGGAGGTCAAGGTGGGAGGATCACCTGAGGTTAGAGTTCAAGACCAGCCTGGCCAACATGTTGAAACTCTGTCTCCACTAAAAATACAAAAATTAGCCGAATGTGGTGGCGCACGCCTGTGATCCCAGCTACTCAGGAACCTGAGCAGGAGAATTGCCTGAACCCAGGAGGCGGAGGTTGCAGTGAGCCGAGGTCGCACCCCTGCACTCCAGCCTGGGCAACAGAGCAAGACTCTGTCAAAAATAAAAAAACAAAAAAAGTTGGCAGCACCGTTTGGTACAGTAGCCACCAGCCACTTGTGACTACTGAGCATTGGAAATGTGACTGGTCTGAATTGCAATGTGCTGTAAGTGTAAAATACACAATGGTTTTCTACAATAAAGGCTGCAAGATATCTAATTAATATTTTTCCTGTTGATTACATGTTGGCATGATAATTGGGGGGTATACTGGATTAATGAACTCGCTCTCTCTCTCATATATACCGGATTTTTTTTGAGACAGAGTCTTGTTCTGTCACCCAGGCTGGAGTGCAGTGGCACGATCTTGGCTCACTACAACCTCTGTCTCTCGGTTTCAAGCGATTCTCCTGCCTCAGACTCCCGAGTTGCTGGGACTACAGGCATGTTCCACCGTACCCAGCAAATTTAATTTTTGTGTTTTTAGTAGAAACGGGGTTTTGCATTGTTGACCAGGCTGGTCTCAAACTCCTGACCTCAAGTGATCTGCCCACCCAGCACTCCCAAATGCTGGGATTACAGGTGTGAGCCACTGCGCTTGAGGGTCAGGAGGCAGAGGCTGCAGTGAGCTGAGATCTCACCATTGTGCTCCAGCCTAGGCAACAAGAGCGAAACTCTGTCTCAAAAAAAAAAAATCCTTATGGTTTTGCTGTTAGGTTTTCTGTTATGTGTAAGCCAAAGGATTCCTAGCTGACATGTCATCCCTGAAGTCTCAGCTTTAAATGTCATTCCTCAGGGAGGCCCTCCTGAAACCTCCAGATCAACGCATTCTCTAACACTCCCCAGTGTCCCTGAGTACCCGTCATCATACTTGTAATTATTAATATTTGTGGAATGACGATCTTTGTCTCTGGACTGTTTGCTCCGCAAGAGCAGAGATTATGACAGGCACCCCAGAGCCCAGCCCAGTAACAGGCACGGGAGCTGCTAAATAAATAGCAAAAAAAAAAAAAAGAAAATCAAAGGATCGAGCGCAGAGGTGGAGGGAGAAGCAGGATGGAAACTGTGGAAGGTGTGAACTGAAATCTGTGCAGCTGGGCTTCTGCTATCACATGAAAGCTTTAAAGCTTAATGAATCCTTAAAGAAGGGCTGGAATGGCCATTGTGGGAACTGGGTACGAGTGTTTATCTGGTACAGTAAGAGCTGCCAAGGAGTGTTAAAGGCCCAGCGGGGATTAGAAACCATACGTGTGCATTGGCAGAAACCTGCAGAATTAGAAGATTTCCTCTAGCAGTGTTCAGCCATCTGAGTGGGGGAGAGAAGCTGGGTAATTAGGTCAGCCCCAAGATGGGGGCTTGGAGGGCAGGCTGCTGCTTTTTGTACCTTTCTCAGATGAAGTAAATGAAAATAGATGTGGAATTTTGTGTTCCTTGTCCCCAAAATGAAACCTTGTAGAACTCAAAGGTTTGCCCTTTGGCTCCAGACTGGAGAATATCCGTAGGCTGAAGCATTTACCCCCAAATGTCTTCCCCTGTGGCGTGCTTGCCTAGGGGGGCCCAAGGACAGGCTTGTGGGGAGCTGTGAATTTCCTAAAGTACGTGCAAGATGCTGTGTGTCTGTGTGTGTGCATATTCTCGGGTGAGTATCTGTAGCTTCCATCAAATTCTTCAAAGGGTCTGTGATCTGGAAAGACAGGAGCCCCTGACTTGGGTCAGCTCGTAGCCCAGGCCCTCGATTCACTGCTGTGGGTCAGAGCCTGACGGGTGGGCAGTCTCAGCCCTGCCTATTGACAAGGGGCAGCGTTGCACAGAGGCAGATGTGCAGAGGCCCAGTCTGCACCCCCTCAGGGAAGCTACTCAGCTCCTCAGTTTTCTCTTCTGTAAAATGGGAATGATAATCCCAGTTCCTTATTTCAGAGGGCTGTGAAAATTAGGTGAGATAATACATGCAAATTCTTAGGCCACGCTAGGTACTTAGTAATGGCTGGTTTTTACTATGACTAATAGGACACACAAGAACAAAGGCTTTGAATGGGGAGGCAGCATCTGGGGGGGGGGGGAGCACAGTTACACTAATTTTGTGCAAAGCACATCTGATCATTCTCTCCCTTCTGATACTTACTGTGAGGTCCTGTGCAGGTTCCTTTTTTTTTTTTTTGAGACAGAGTCTTGCTGTCGCCCAGGCTGTAACGCAATGGCGTGATCTCCGCTCACCGCAACCTCTGCCTCCTGGGTTCAAGCCATTATCCTTCCTCAGCCTCGCAAGTAGCTGGGATTACAGTGTGGGCCACCATGTCCAGCTTAATTTTTTTGTATATTTAGTAGAGATGGGGTTTCACCATGTTGGCTAGGATGGTCTCGAACTCCTGACCTGGTGATCTGCCTGCCTCAGCCTCCCAAAGTCCTAGGATTACAGGCGTGAGCCACTGTGCCTGGTCTGCAGGTTCCTTAATCACTCTGTGCCTCAGTTTCCTTGTCTGTAAAATGGAGATAACAGCAACTGCCTCATGGATCGTAGGGACTCTGAGGGCTTGTGCTCACTAAGTGCTGGTGATTATTGTGATTTTTACCGCCCAGGGCCAGCATGCAGGCTCTTCATCTTGATAGGAAAGGCTCTTCCCAGCAGGCCTTGCCCCACACTGAAGCCTTCACAACCCAGCAGGCACCTTCACACGCATATCTGTCTCCAGTGGCTCTAGGGGCAGAAGCCCTGAGCACAGGAGACAGCGAGTGACCAAACGCAGGCCCGCAATACCCGCGCCCTTCCTCAGTCTTCCCTTCCAAGAGCACCCTTGCTCTTCTTTTCCCAAGTTCTACCTGTAGAAATCTCGCTTTTAGTTCAAAGCAGAACTCCAGAAACCACATTGTCCGTAACACCTTCATAATTCCTCTCATCCAAAGCCCCTGTTCTGGGCCAGTCACGTGGCATGCGCAGTTTGCAGGAACAACACGACCCAGTTCCCTAACTGCACAGCAGCCTCTGGGGACAGTCCTGGCCCAGTCCTGCTCTTTTTACCACATCTGTCACCATCTTTGCATAGAGAATGCCTTTGGTAGAGAGCTCCTGAACAAAGGAAATGAAATACTCAATTATTCTACTATTTCAAGGCATTCACACATCTAAGGGAAGGGAGAAAGAATCCCCAGATGACTCATCTGCTCTGCAGACTAAGAAACTGATTATACAAATGGACAATGGCCATACCACCTATAAAAATACAACTCTCCCCCGCAGCCTGCGACCACTTGCCGGGGAAACTAAGTCATTATCTGCAACAATTAACCTGGGAGGTCTTCCTGCTGTAAGTCAGGCTTGCAAGAAGCCAGATGACCCTCTCTAGTGACAATCCAGGAAGCTAAACAGTAACCAACAACGTCCGTAACAATCAGCCCCACATGGCCAGAGCTTGATTAGTAACTGACAGTTTGCTTAACTGTGTTCCCACTTGCAACTTAGGACCAACCAGGGAAAGCCAAATATGCATCCCCTAACCAAGCACACAGGATGCCCCGCTTCTAGTTAGCCCACCGGCAGCTTCCCCACACCAGCAGCCTCCAGTCGGCGCACCTGAAGCCTTCCCTGTCCTCAGCTGTAAAGCCGTCCCACTCCTCTGCCTGCCTTCGAAGCGCTGTCAAAATGCAAGTGCTGGTGGCTGATGCCCTTGCTATAGCAAACTCAGAATAAATAATCTTTGCTTTTTTAAAGTTGGTTTTTCCTTTATTTCCACAAGACCCAGAAATGAAAGCACAGGGAGCAGAGGCTGGGCCGTCCTGTCAGTTCCCTCATTCCCCTGGAGGGGAGCTCTGAGCCCTGGAACCCCAGAGTTGGCCGCTACACTGGAAACACTGATCAGACCTTTGGACTCAGCTGAGCTAGGGCAGGAGAAGCCAGTTGACTCAGATGAAATCCTCCAGGCATAAAAATCACAAAAGGGTTTTTGTTGGATGCTGGTTGGGAGGGAGTGGCTCCAGAGGTCTGGGGAGAGGGCAGGCTGGCTGGCATTAGGCGGGAAAGGCAGCAACTTTGCCTCGAATGGGAGCCAGGGGTTGCCAGGACCCACCTTGGTGGGACAAAGAATTGAGTCACGATTCTTATCTCACCTCCACTGTGATCCTTTCTTCATTCCACAGATGTTCGCTAAGTGCACAGTGTGTGCGCCAGGCCCTGTTCTGAGATGCCAGGCCACCGGCGCCGCGGAGCTCGCCCCCTAACGGTGAAGACAAACAGTGAGTGACTTTAAAGAAGAAGGTAATTTCAAAAGTGGAAAGTGCCCTGAAGAAAAGAAACGAAGATAGTGCAACAGAGAGAAAGGGTGCGGGGTGCGGACACACTTCCGTTTCTAATGCTGCTTCTCGGGGGACGGTGTCTGTGCTGACGTCCCAGTAGCCAGAGGAGACAGGAGTGCAACTAGAGAGGAAGAGCTTTTCCAGTCATGGGGAACAGCTTCAGCAAAGGCCCCAGGTGGCCCGGGATTGACATCAATAAACAGTGTGACAGCGCTGGGAGGAGCCCAGGGAGGAGGCTCAGGCGAGCAGACATCAAGGGCCTTCGCGGCCACGGCGAGAGTTTAGATTTTATTTTATTCTAATTATAACAGGAAGCTATTGAAGAAAAAGGCACTGAACGTCAGGGCCTTAGGAGAGCTGCTTTGCCGCACCTGTCAGAGTCACAGCAGAGGGTGAGTGTGGGTGTTGGGGGACGGCCTTGAGGGGTGGAGTGTAGATCAGCCTCACTGCCGGAAGCCACAACCCCTTGCTGAGCAGGGCAAGCTGAGCCACATGGTGTGTGGAGACCCTGAAACTCTATGCTAGATGTTTTTGTGTATACCTAGCTTAGGACGAGAAACAGAGTTTTTTTGGTTGTTGTTGTTTTTTTGAGATGGAGTCTCGCTCTGTCACCCAGCAGGCTGGAGCGCAGTGGCGCGATCTCTGCTCACTACATCCTCCACCTCCCGGGTTCAAGCAATTCTCCTGCCTTAGCCTCTGGAGTAGTTGGGACTACAGGTGGCATGCCACCACTACCCAGCTAATTTTTGTATTTTTAGGAGAGATCGGGTTTTGCCATATTGGCCAAGCTGGTTTCAACTCCTGACCTCAGGTGATCTGCTCGCCTTGGCCTCCCAAAGTGTTGGGAATACAGACCTGAACCATAGCACCTGGCCTTTTTTTTTTTTTTTCCCCCAGATTCTAATTCCTAAGCAGTAAGAACCCAGAGCTTTTATCAGCCTCTCAGGAGAGTCTCTGTGACCAAAAAGGAGAATATTGACACATGCGCTTCCGTATGCATGGGGTATTTTAATAAAGACACACAGATGTGGCCTTGGAGGCAGGCGGGGAGCAGGATACGTGTCGTGGATCCTGTTTTACTCTTGTTGACCAGGCTGGAGTGGAATGTCACAGTCTTAGCTCACAGTAACCTCCGCCTCCTGGGTTCAAGCGATTCTCCTGCCTCAGCCTCCTGAGTAGCTGGGACTACAGGCATGCGCCACCACGCCCAGCTAATTTTCATATTATGTAGAGATGGGGTTTCGCCATGTTGGCCAGGATGGTGTCCAACTACCGACCTCAGGTGATCCACCTGCCTTGGCCTCCCCAAGTGCTAGGATTACAGGCGTGAGCCACTGCGCCCGGCCGCTTTACCTGTTTTTAAAATCTGGTGTAAATGACTGACGCTGTGGATGAGGATGGCGTGGGGAGGAAGGTGCTGAAGTCTTGGCATGTTAGGAACCTGGGGGGAAGCCCTTCACGCCCTTAACCCAACCCTCTGGGCCAGGGCAGGGCAGTGACAAACCCACGGTCAGATCCTAACCCAGGCGGCCCCACCCTGCCCTTAACCTGTGCTCACACGCCTTGACTCTGAGGAGCTGGTCCCGAAGAGGCCAGGCGCAGGAGGGCGGCACCTCCCCTGAGCCGGAGGAGACCGCAGCTGCCCTGCAGGTGTAGGCTGCACTGCTCTGCAAGAGACCCCCTGGAGAGGGACGCCCTTTGCCCGGACCACTGAAGCCACTGTCGTCCTGTGCGCGTGCCCGAGGCTCTTCTGAGCTCTGTACCCTGTTGGCCCCAACAGGAGCGCTTTGCTCGGACCTGGTTCTTATGAAGGGTTCAGCCCGAACATCTTGGTTGGTCATTTTGCCTTCAGTCAAAGTTCACTTCACTCTGCCTGGTATCCGTGCCCAGGCCTACTCAGGAGATGAGACCGAGATAGCAATGTCCTCTCTAACTCTCGCCAGAATCTTGGCTGGAATTTACTTTGCCTCCCCACAAATAGGCTCTGGCCTGACCTTCAGGACCCATCTGTTCTCAGCAATCAGCCAGCCCCTCCTGGTGTTCAGATCCCCAGTAATCTGGGGCCACGAGCCGGGGAACAGAGTCCGCTGGTGATGACAGGTCCCTGGCAGGATGCAAAGCGGCTGAGGGCCTCCTGGGCCAGCACTTGGGTAACCAGAGCATGGTTCTCCTCTGCTTGGGAACGGTTGGGGCCGTTGCATAGCTTCCTCCTGAGGCCTTTGAAATGGCCTCCTCTGAGGGATCAGAGCACAGTCACTCATACCTGTGTAAACAAACAGTATTTTAATGCCAAATCTAACTTGATGTTTTTTTTCATTTTGAGACTGTGTCTCACTTTATTACCCAGGCTGGAGTGCAGAGGTGCGATCTTGGCTCACTGCAACCTCCACCTCCCAGGTTCAAGACATTCTCCTGCCTCAGCCTCTGAGTAGCTGGGACTACAGGTGCCTGCCACCACGCCCAGCTAATTCTTGTATTTTTTAGTAGGGATGGCGTTTCACCATGTTGGCCAGGATGATCTCCATCTCTTGACCTTGTGATCCGCCTGCCTCAGCCTCCCACAGTGCTGGGATTACAGGCGTGAGCCACCACGCCCGGCCCCAGTTATGGGCTTTATGTGTATCTTTTCATTTAAACTCGACACTTGGCATACTTCACACAGCCAGTTGGCCAGGGAGCCGGGGAAGCCTGTAAACACTCTGCCTGGAGCTGCCGATAAACAAAAACGGATCCACAGAAGGCCCCACAGCTTGGCACTGCATGGACTTCCCAAAAGTCCACATCCTGATGACTGGTTCCGCACCTGGGGCTTGGAGCACACAGCGAGGGCTGAGAAGCAGCCACCACACAATCGGCGACTGAAATGTCATCGCACAGTCCTCCGTGCCAGGCCTTGTGGGGAAACAGACATGTAAGGCAAGGCCCTGCTCTGAGCGATTTCTGATGTGAGTACTGAAAATTCAATGACATAAAGACACAGCCTACCTGTGGTCACACCACCGCATGAGCCGTGTGGATTCCAAGTGCTGGATTAAGCTGGACGGGCAGAGGTCACACTGGGCCAGTGTGTGCTTCTTGGAAAAGGTGGCATTTGAGTCTCTTGAAGAATGAGCAGGAGATGAGGGACGAGAAGGAGAAGGCATTCCTGGGATGCCATGAGCAAAGTGTCACAGTTTTGCATCGATCACCAATCACCGTCATCCATGTAAGAGTGAGGACAGCTCAGCCAGGCGGTGGCCACGGAATGGAGGCGGACACACAAGTATGTGGAAAAGGAAGGAAGCCTTTGGGTTAAAAGGCCAAGACTTGCACCTGCGAGGACCTGCAGTCCCTAAACCCAAGGCAAGTCACGTTGCTTCCGAGGCAGTTTCCTCACCTGTGAAATGAAAGGACCGGGCAAGAGGGTCTCTTCAGTCCCACGGCCGGGCGCGGTGGCCCCGCCTACCCTCTCAGCACTTCGGGAGCCGACGTGGAAGGATTACTGGAGCCCGCTCAAGACTAGCCTGGGCAACACAGGGAGAATTCACCTCTGTAAAAATTAAAAATACCAGCTGGACCTGGTGGCGGGACCTGTGGTTCCAGCTGCTCAGGAGGCTGAGGTGGGAGGACATCTGAACCTGGGACGTCGAGGCTGCAGTGAGCTGTGATCATACCACTGCACTGCAACCTGGGCAATACATAAATAAACAGGCAGAAAGTTCCTTACTACTCTAGAATAGGGTAGAAAGGAGAGAGGACAACTAGAATTTTGAAGAACAGGGTCTAGAGAAGAGCAGGTCTAGGGAGAGACCCTTTCGCAACCCTTCCTTCTGCTGGGGTCAGGTCACCACTGCCACAGGCTGACTGACCAGTTCTCAGACCTGCCCGGGATGCGTGCGCCTCCTCACATCCCTCCCTGCGACATGGGCCTGTCTACGTCAAGGCCACGAGGGGCAGCCACCTTTGCCCCAGCTCTTCCCCAGTGAGGAAACACCATCATCACCAACACCATCTCCTACGATAGCACCAGAGTCTGCAGGTGAAGGTGGGAATCCCCTGAATTCACACCTCAGTTCCTTCACCCCAGGGAAATGGGCACTGGAAACAGCCATCAGGTTGTTACTGAGAAATCAGTTAAAGTATGGTCTCGGCATACTTCTGTTTGAGGGCCCCAATTTGCTCATACCTGGTTCATAGGCACACTTTCCAACAAGCGGTGCGGATCTCCTATTTGGGTGTGTCTAAGAGCCCCTGTGAGGCTGGGCGAGGTGGCTCACAACTGTGATCCCAGCACTTTGGGAGGCCAAGGCGGGGGATCGCTTGAGTTCAGGAGATCCAGGCTGCAGTGAGCTAAGATCATGCCACTGCACTTCAGCCTGGGTGCCAGACACCCTGTCCCAAAAAATAAGGAAGAACCCCTGTGGAGCTCATGAACAGGATCACCGAGAGCAGGGGACAGGGCACCTTTATTTTCCTAATCTCCCAGGCGATCGCTAGGCGCACCGAAGTGACAGACTCTGGGGCTGGAGGAGCCGCCCAGGGGGTTTGGGCTGGGAGACGCGGGGCAGGGGCCCTCCCAGGAGGTGATGGGCTCCTTACTGTGAGACTGAGCTCTCTCTCCAAAGAGAGCAGGGCAGCGGGGATGAAGGCAGCGCGGGCCAGAGGACACAGGCTGCGAGGCTGAGAGGGGCCAGGGCCAGATCCTGAAGCTGCCGGGACGGGGGGCTGTGAGCAGGGCCCGGAGGCCTTGGCAGCCCGGGGACGGCGCGTGGGCTGGGCTGTGCGGGAGGAGCCCCGCCTGCCGCAGCTCACAGCCTCCCAGCCGCCCGGCTCGCCTGGCTGTCCTGCGCCTGACTTCAAGCCCCTGGTATGCGTGAAATGCCTGCCTCTCCGCCGCCGCCCTGCCCGCCTCCCTGGCTCAGTTAGGGTTTTGTCCCTTTTCCTGCCCTTTTATGTCTGCTTTCCTCAGGCCTGCAGCCCAGTCTGTCAACATTAATTCGACACCAAATTGGCTTTCTCTAGAAACGCAAGGAAACTTCTAGGCACAAGAGCAAGATTCGTGTGGGGAAAATGCCCAGGGCTCCTTCCTCAGGGCAGTCCTGGGGCTAGAGTCCTTGACCCGACAGCGCACTGGAGGGAACAGCTGGCTCCGGGTCTTCCACCCGCCCGGGCGCCCGCCCAGCCCCAGCCCTGCTCCTGACTGAGACACACAGGCCCCCAACAAAGCAGGACTGCGCCCTTCTCCGCCCCGAGCTCACCTCTCTGTAAGCCTCTGCTCTGCTGGAAAAAACTTCATTTGCTTTTGGACTGGGACGACCGGCTGCAGTTGGGGCCATCATGGTGTGGACGTTTGTGTTCCTGGAGGAACCTCTTTGGGGAAGGAAACCGGGTTTCTCTCACCTTCCTTACTTGAGACAAAATGTGCTCTTTCCTGCCTGTTCCGCGTCTGTGGTTGTTCTGGAAACCGGTCGCAGTACATCAGTGCCATTCCAGACTCCAGAACGAAACAGTAGGTTGCTGTTTTCTCAAAACGCTTTGAGTCCTCAGGCCCGGCGCCCCGACCCCCAGGCGGCGCCCGCGCTCCCTCGGTGGTCTCGCCCCTCTTCCCAGGGCATGTGTCCTCACAGCCACCTCACGTTCTGTCCAGAACCCCCAAGCGCAAGGAGCTGTCAAGCCGAGACGGCATCACGGAACTGCCGCCAGAACCCGTGGTCAAGAGGACACGGGCTGGCCTGGTGTGTGGCTCCCGCCTGTAATCCCAGCACGTGGGGAAGCCAAGGTGAGGGGATCATTGGAGCCCATTGGAGACTGGCCTGCACAACGTAGTAAGACTCCGTCTCTACAGAAATAATCAAAAATGAGGCCGGGTGTGGTGGCTCACGCCTGTACTCCCAGCTTTGGGAGGCCGAGGCAGGTGTTGGAGACCACACTGGTCAACACAGCAAAATCCTGTCTTTACTAAAAACACAAAACTTAGCCCGGCATGGTGGCAGGCACCTGTAACCCCAGCTACTCGGGAGGCGGAGGTAGGAGAATCGCTTGAACCCAGGAGGCGGAGATTGCAGTGAGCCGAAATGGCCCCATTCCACTTCAGCCTGGGCGACAAAAGCGAAACAGTCTAAAAAAAAAACCCACAAAATGTAAGAATTAGGCAGACGTGATGGTGCGTGCACACCTGTAGTCTCGGCTACTCAGGAGGCTGAGGCGGGAGGAGGAGCCCCAGAGTTTGAGGCTGCAGTGAGCTATGATCAGGCCACTGCACTCCAGCCTGGGCCACAGGGCAAGACCCCGTCTCAAAAAAAAAAAAAAGAAAGAAAAAGAAGGAAGAAAGAAAGGACCAGGCCTGGTGGCTCACGCCTGTGATGCCAGCACTTTGGAATGCTGAGGTGGGTGGAGCACCTGAGGTCAGGAGTTCAAGACCTGCCTGACCAACATGGTGAAACCCCGTCTCTACTAAAGATACAAAAATTAGCTGGGCATGGTGTCAGGTGCCTTGAATCCCAGCTATTCAGGAGGCTAAGGCAGGAGGATGGCTTGAACCCAGGAGGTGGAGGATGCAGTGAGCAGAGATTGTGCCAGTGCACTCCAGCTGGGTGACAGAGCAAGACACCGTCAAGAAAGAGAGAGAAGCCGGGTGTGGTGGCTCATGCCTGTAATCCCAGCACTTTTGGAGACCGGGGCAGGCAAATGATGAGGTCAGGAGTTCGGACCAGCCTGACCAACATGGTAAAACCCCGTCTCTATTAAAAATACAAAAATTAGCTAGGCATGGTGGTGCACACCTGTAATCTCAGCTACTCGGGAGGCCGAGGCAGGAGAATAGCTTGAACCCGGGAAGTAGCCCTGAGATCGTACCACTGCACTCCAGCCTGGGTGACAAGAGCAAGACTCTGTCAAAAGAAAAGAAAAAAGGGGCCGGGCGCAGTGGCTCATGCCTGTAATCCTAGCACTTCGGGAGGCCAAGGCAGGTAGATCACCTGAGGTCAAGAGTTCGAGACCAGCCTGGCTAACGTGGTGAAACTTCGTTTCTACTAAAATTACAAAAAATTAGCCCGGCATGGTGGCATGTGCCTGTAATCCCAGCTACTCAGGAGGCTGAGGCAGGAGAATCGCTTGAACCCAGGAGGTAGAGGTTGCGGAGAGCCAAGATTGTGCCATTGCACTCCAGCCTGGGCAACAAGAGCGAAATTCCATCAAAAACAGGAAGGAAGGAAGAAAGGGAGGAAGGGATGAAGGAAGGGTTCTGTCCAGATGGTAGCATCATTTTTTCCCCCAACTCCTGGCACAGAGGCTGAGCCATTACTGTCAACCTGCTGTGAAAAGACATTATGGGCCGGGTGTGGTGGCTCACGCCTGTACAAATCCAAGCACTTTGGAGGCCAAGGCGGGCGGATCACCTGAGGTTGGGAGTTCAAGACCAGCCTGACCAACATGGTGAAACCCTGTCTTTAAAAAGAAAAAAAAAATTAAAAAAAAAAAAAAAAAAAAAGACATTATGTCCTCTCTGTCACTGGTAAATCCTGACCAGAGTCTTGCTGGACTCAGAGAGTACCCCCAGCAAAGAACTCTGAGCGTCACAGCGGGGCAGCTTGAAGTCTTCCTCTAATGCAGAGTCTTGATCTACCGGGAACATCAGCTACAAAATAATTTTGCACGACATCTTTAACAATAGCCCTGCCTTCATTTTGTATATGACTCCACAGCTTTCACACACATTCCGTCGTTTGTATTTGGGTTTTTGTGAAAACCTATGAAGTTGGCCAGGTGCAGTGGCTCATGCCTGTAATCCCAGCACTTTGAGAGGCCGACGCGGGTGAATCACCTGAGTCCAGGAGTTCGAGACTAGCCTGGCCAACATGATGAAACCCCATCTCTACTAAAAATACAAAAATTAGCCAGTGGTGGGACACACCTGTAATCCCAGCTACTGGGGAGGCTGAGGTGGGAGAATTGCTTGAACTTGGGAGGCAGAGGTTGCTGTGAGCCGAGATCGTGCCATTGCACTTCCGCCTGGGCAACAGAGTGAGACCTAAAAAAAGACAGCGAGAAAATATAGGAACATATATATTTTAAAGAAAATAAAGTCTGCATAGCAGCGACTGGTAGACCAGAACATCCATTCACGTCTTGGTCCTCATCTTACCAAATGGATCACATCCTGTTTCTTCATCATTTCATCAGCTGCAAGACAGCTGGGCCATGACAGGGCAGGACGACAACAGAAAATGCTGGAATGTGGCCAGAGCTGAGGCAGTGCTCACCCACACGCACTCATTAAACGCCTACTGTGTGCAGGGAGAGGCGGTGAATACAAAGGTAAACACAGCAAGGTGGTCTCTGGAAGGCACAGGTCACTGCTGGCTGCTCTCAGCAGCTGCGCTGCGGTATGGGCGGCTGGGCCAAGCCCAAGCACAGTGGTCAAAAGAACAAAACAGTGGAGACAGCGGACTCCACGGCTGGAGGCCAGCCTGGCCTGCAGCAATTGGGAATGGGGTGTCTCTTCTGGAACAAAAGAGTTGAGCAACCAGGATTCGGAGAGGCAGAAAAGCAAACACCAGGCTTTCCGAAAATGGTTGCTATGACCACGAACCCCAAAACAGACAGCTGCACGTTCTTTCCTGGCCCCCACCTGGACATATGATTGGTATTAGCATCAGCATTATCTTAGACTAGGGACACCATCTTATATGAGGCATTCGTTCCAAATGTTATTTAATTCAACACAAATAAAACTTCCTTATGCTACTGCCAGGGGGAAAATTACGAAGTAAGCTCGGTTAAATTTCTGGAAATTTTATTTGTGTACAATGTATACACATAACAACACCTAATTTAGAATCTTGGCTCTCTCACTTTCTAGCTGAGAGATTAGGGACAAATTAGTGGATCTTTGTGTCTTTGTTTGCAAATCTGTAAATGGTGTAACAGTCTCCACCTCACAGGGTTACAGTGAGGACAGAGTGAGGTAATGTGTGTAAAGCTCTTCTAAAAGCCCAGCCAGGGGCACAAAGTCAGTGCTATGGACATGTTAGTTATATTATGCTTATTAAATCAGTAAGCATGTTGAGCTCCACACCAGCCCTCTCTCAGCCTGTCCCCTCTTCTTTTCGTTTATCTGTCCTATCTTTAGAGATAATTTTGGATGAACATCTACTTTTTTTTGAGACAGAGTCTTGCTGTCGCCCAGGCTGGAGTGCAATGGCGCCATCTCAGCTCACTGCAAGTTCTCCCTCCCAAGTTCAAACAATTCTTCTGTGTCAGCCTCCTGAGTAGCTGGGATTACAGGCATGCGCCACCACAGCTGCTGCCTTTTTTTGTATTTTTAGTAGAGATGGGGTTTCACCATGTTGGCCAGACTGGTCTCAAACTTCTGACCTCAAGCGATCTGCCCACTTCGGTCTCCCAGAGTGCTGGGATTATAGGCTGGATGAACATCTACTTAATACATAATCTTTTAAAAAACTTTTTTAAGAATTATTTATTTGTTTGTTTATTTTTGAGACAAGGTCTTCCTATGTTGTGCAGGCTGGTGTCAAACGCCTGGGCTCAAGCAGTCTACCCACCTCATCCTCCCAAAGTGCTGGGATTACTGGCATGAGACACCGCACCCAGCCTAAACACTTCTTTTTATCCTGGAGACACTGTTCACACACAATATTTCACAAGTTGCTGAGGCATAGGAAACTCTTTTCTGTATACAATATTTTCAGACCCCCGCGCCATGAGAGGTGACAGCAGTAGCGAATCTCATGAGCTCTTTGGTCAGCAGCCATCTCTTGGTGGAAAGGACGATTTCTGACCTTCAGTTCTCAGCAGTCACAAATATCAAAGGCAGACCTTTTGTCTCCTCCCAGGCTCCCTCCCTGTGGATAAGTGAATGCTGATGGGGTGTGACTGGACCAGTACTGCAGGGTCCCTGGCCTCAAATATGGTCCTCTGCCAGGAAGGCTGGGCTTCTCATCATTGGGATCATACTCTGAGGTCTGGGCAAAGGGGCTTCTCCTTCAAAGCTAGCACTATAAATATGCCTCAAGGTTAGGACAGTGTCACGGGGGTTGGGGGGGTGGTGGGGGGGGCCCTAGATAAACCACCCCTCCTGGAGAGACATTAACCCTTTATCTTCCCAAGCCATGTAGGAACTCAGGACCGGAATGGAGGAAGAGGAGAGGCACCCCCTAGAGGTGCAGGTCAATCTGACCCACGTGGTGTTCCGTGGTGTACTTCATGTTTTCAAGTTACTGTTGTTGTTTTCAGTGACTTATCAATATTTTCAAGCCAGGGTGTTTTATAACTTCTCTTGAAAAACAAAACACAAACATGGAGGCTCTAGCAGTACTGTCCTGCATCCCCTCAAAGTCACAGAGGCCCCAGGTGTCCTCAGTTTACCTGCCGGCTCCTGGGGCACCCCACACAGTGGAAACATCAAGAGAGCAGGCTGGGCACCTGGGACTCAGGTGTCTGTTTTGAAACATTCCAAATCAAATATTTCTTTCACTACAAATACAAAAAACAAAACTCGAATATAAAATAACGAAAAACTATAGGTGATACAAAGTAGCATAAACAGTCGTTTGTCCTAAAAGAACTTAGGGATTTAAGAAAAAAAAAATGCATGTTAAATTTCAAATAATGAAACAATTGTTTTTCTCCTTGCTTTCTTTTTTCTTTTTTAGAGATGGAGTCTGGCCATGTTGCCCAGGCTGGACTTGAACTCCTGGCCTCAAATGATCGTCCGACCTCAGCCTCCGGAATTGCTGGAACTACAGGTGCCTGCAAGTATGCCCAGCTCAGGACACAATTCTTACATTTATTTTATTTTATTTATTTTTTCCTAGAGTGCTCAGCAGGAAATTGATTGATTGATTGATTTTTGAGACAGAGTCTTGCTCTGAATGCAGTAGCACTATCTCCACTCACTGTAGCCTCCACCTCCTGGGTTCAGGCCGTGCTCCCTGTCAGCCTCCTGAGTAGCTGGGATTACAGGCGTGCGTGCCACCGCACCTGGCTAATTTTTGTGTTTGTAGTCGAGACAGGGTTTCATCATGTTGGCCAGGCTGGTCTCACACTCCTGACCTCAGGTGATCCACCCATCCCGGCCCCCAAGTGTTGGGATTACAGGCCTGAGCCACCACACTGGGCCCAATTCTTACATTTTGAAAGCATTTTATATTTTCATATCCATCATCTTCTTAGAGATAGCATCTGCTTCAGCTGAGCCCAGTATTAGCCTTCCGATGACCCCATTAGCTGCAGTGTCTGATCAGATCCAACTCCTTGAGGCTAGAAGCTGTCTTCTTGCTGCGCCCTCAACACCACGTGCAGAAGGTGCCCCAGAAATGACAGCTGGGGAACCAAAGACATCTGCTATTTTGTGAGGTTGCTGGACAATGTTAGAGCTTCTATTTTTGTGTTTTAGTTTTTCAAGAGAAATTTTTAAATATCCAGGTATTAAAAGAGGTATTGACAAGTTATTTAAAAAAAAAAAAAATGCACCTTTAGGTCAGACCTGGTGTCGCACGCCTGTAATCCCGGCACTTTGGGAGCCCAAAGGAGGAGGCTTGCTTGAGCCCAGGAGTTTGAAATTATCCTGTCTTAAAAACAACAAACAAACAAAACCTTTAAAACACTGAATAAGCTGGGCGAGGTGGGTAATCCCAGCACTTCGGGAGGCTGAGGAGGGCCGATCTCCTGAGGTCAGGAGTTTGAGACCAGCCTGACCAACATGAGGAAACCCCGTCTCTACTAAAAATACAAAAATTAGCCGGTGTGATGGCAGGCACCTGTCATCGCAGCTACCCGGGAGGCTGAGGCAGGAGAACCACTTTAACCCCGGGGGCGGAGATTGCAGTGAGCCAGATCACTCACTGCACTCCAACCTGGGCGACAGAGTGAGACTCCATCTCAAAAACATACAAACAGGCCAGGCGCGGTGGCTCACGCCTGTAATCCAAGCACTTTGGAGGCCAAGGTGGGCGGATCACCTGAGGTCGGGAGTTCAAGACCAGCCTCACCAACATGGTGAGACCCCGTCTTAAAAAAAAATCAGTGACCATTTATTATCTACTCTATGCCAGCCATTTTACATATTTTATTTATGTATTTATCTTTTGAGACGAGGTATTATTCGGGGTCTCTCTCTGTCTCAGTGTGGCACGATCGTAATTCACTGCAGCCTCAGGCTCCCGGGCTCAAGCGATCCCCTCACCTCAGCCTCCCGAGTAGCTAGGACTACAGGCTTTCAGCTCTACGCCCAGCTTCCATATATTATTTATTTTTAATATAACGAATAGATGGATTACTCTTGTGGTTAAAAAATTCATAAAAATAACATAGCACGTAGAGTAAAAAGCAAAAGCCGTTTTCATTCTTCCCCCAACCCTGCACTCCTCCCAGATGTCACAAATGCTACTGGGTTTGGAGTGCATTCTTCCAGATATCAATGGATAGAGACCTCTCCAAGCCCATCATATATATTCGATTGGTCCCATGTTGCAGATGAGCGAGCTGCACCACACGGAGGTGGGAGTGTTCTTGGAAGCCCACAGCGCTGGCAAGGGCTGCAGCTGAGGTGCACACCAAGTCCGACTCAGAAGTCAGCACGCTGTCCTTCCGCTGAGTCCCGAGGGTAAAACTTCCCTGAGAAAACACCGAAGCTCGCAGGGGTCGCCGCAGCCCGAACCACAGGGTTCACTGCCCAGCCCGGAGAGGCAGGAGCGACCGCGCTCGCGGGGAGGCCGCGCGGAGGAGCCAGCCTGCACCCACGCGGGCCGGGCCGCGGGCACCTCCGTCCAGGGCGCCGCCCCCCCAGCCCGCGGCTCTCCCAGGCCGCCGGCTCCTGGCGCCCCTGGAGGCTGCCCCGCCTGTTCCGCGCCGCGCTCGCGCCGCCCACCCGAGCCTCTCGGAGGCCCGGGCTGCTGAGTCCCGAGTTCCCGCCGGGTGCGAGGACGGCGCCCGGAGCCACGGCCGCCTCCGACCCGGCTGGGCCCGCCTGGGTTTCTCCCCCCGCAGCCGTCGGGGGGCGCCCGGCGCGCAGCCCGGGGTGGGTGGCCCTGGCAGGCCGGGCTGCGGGGCCGACAGTCCACACCCCGGGGCCGCCGAGGGGCGCGTGGCGGGCGTGGCGGGGCGGGGCGGGCGAGGGGGCGGAGTCGCGGCCGAGGCGGCGGAGTCCGGAGCGCGGCTCAGGGGCCGCAGTGGCCGCCGCGGAGCGAGGCTGCCTGGAGAGAGCGCCCGGGCGCAGAAGGGTTAACAGGCCGCCGGGGGCGCGCAGAGCAGGTAGAGACCCCCCGGGACCCCGGCCCCGGCCACCCCTTCCCCGGGTCCCGTTAGACCGCCGGCCCCGCGCGCCCGCGCCGCCGCTTCTCCCTGCGCAGCCGTCGCGCCCCTGCCAGGACCCCGGCCCCGGCTCCGGTGGCCTCGGACATCTTCCAGCCCCTGGGGTCGAATTCCTGGGGAGGGGGTCTGATCTCGTGGAACTCTGGCCCCATCACACGTGCGGGGAGTGAGCCAAAATTCCCCAAGTCACATAGTAAAGTTGGAAAACAGACCCACGACCTCCACGCGCGCCTGGTGCCTCCTGCCCTCCCCCAGGACGGTGCCCTCGGAGGGTGTGCCCCGCACTGCACGCCTGGAGTTGGAGGACAGGGTCGCCGTGAGGGACGCAGGTGGGTGCCCTTGATACAGTTCAGCCTGATGGCGGAAGAGGTTGACAGAAAAGAAAGTTGTTGGGGTGGCCTCCCCGACCCAGGACTGGAGAGCTGTGTGAAGACCAGGGAATTGAGACACTCAGGACAGGGTCTCTCCGTGGCTAGCCCAGAAACACAGGGTCCAGCCCTTCTCCAGAAGTGCCCCATGTCACAGAGGAGAGCCCTCGGGGTGAAGGGGTGAGCCCTCAACAGGTCTCGTCCCTTGGTCTTTACTGGGTAGTTTGGGGAGGTGTGGCCAGGCGGAGCCGATGTTTGTCCAGACCAGGATCTAGCCTGGTACCAGAGCGACCACCTCTGACCTCTCCTGTCCTTGTCCTGGGCCAGGAGTGACACCACATGAGGGACATGGAAAGGGATGAGAAGCACAAACGTGTGTCTGTTTCTGCAGAGGAGGGGGCATGGGCCCTGCTGGGCTGCGCAGGGGAGGGTGGAGTGAGACTTTTCCAGAGAGGGAGCCAGGCCTGGCCCGGGCCCCGGGAGCTCACGTCACCCCCACCCCTCACTTCTCCAGGGAACTGCCAAAGCCAAACCCAGCTCGGGACGGGATTATGTGTGCTGGGTAGACCCGTGGAGAGGGGCGGCGAGAAGGAATCTGGGTGGCAGAGAGAAGCAGAGGCAGAGAGGGCATGGAGAGGGGTTGGCATCAGAGAAGGGGCAGGCGGTGAAATCACCCCATTTCTTCTTCCCTCAGCTGGAGTAAGAGTCAGGCAGAGGCTGACGACTTGGGTGGAACATGGGCCCTTCTCTGGAGACCCTGGCCTCCCCTGTTCAGTCAGGGCGGAGATGCTGACCTCAGGGGCCAGCCCAGCCAGCGGAAGGAGTGGCCATCGGCAGCCCCCTTCCCAACCCCAAGCCATTAGGCGGCTCTGGCTCAGCCACGCCGACCCCTCCCTCAAATTCCAAGCCCTGGGTCTCAGGGAGGGCAGTGGGCTAAGCGGATGCTCCCAGGCACATTCCTACCCTTCCCTCGGTCGTTTTCCACCGCAGAGCTGGCCCACTTCAGCAACGCGAGGGCTCCCTGGATTCCTCTCCTGGGCGCCTTTCACGTCCAACAGAAACAGCTTTTTTTTCCTGGAAAGCAGAACTAAGAGTGGGATGAGGAGCAGGGGTGGGAAGGACTCCAAGTGAGAAGGGGGCAAGGAGAGTCAGGCTTTGGGGCTGGGGAGGGTTCCGAGTCTCACTTCTCCAGTGTGAAAAGCTGGACTTCAGATGGACTTCCCGGCCTTCAGAATGTGAGGCCTGTGGCTGCGGCGCAAGGTGCACGTCTCCCTCCCGGTCCCCAGCCTGCAGAGCTGCACAGGAAGCGAGCCCTCACTGAACCAACGCCGGATGCTGGCACCCAGGGGGGTGTGACATCGCAGGCGTCTTCTCTGGAGATTAAACCCTCAACCCACTTAGCTTATCCCTTGGCTACAACGTGTCTGAGATGTGTGTTCCGTAAGGAGCTTATCTAAGGAGGGAAGAGAAGGTGGGAGGGGAGCAGCACACGGAGATGGGGGGCAGGTCCTGATTCTGGAAGACCAGAGGAAGGGGCCTCTGGTGGCTCCCAGACAGGGTCTGCACGTCCTCAGTGGATCCTTCCTCCTCTGCCTTCTAGGTATCTCTGGGAGGGCAGGAGTGGGAGCCAATGACAACCATTTTAGAAGGAGCCCCCTAGCTAGGCGTGGTAACGCATATCTGTCATCCAGCACTTTGTGCTTGAGGCCAGGAGTTCGAGATCAGCCTGTGCAATTTAGCTGGATCCCGTCTCCACCAAAAAATACAAAAATTAGCTGGACGTGGGTGGTGCGCGCCTGCAGTCCCAGCTACTCAGGGCTGAGGAGGAAGGAGGGCCTGTGAGTTCGAGGCTGCAGTGAGCTTTGACGGCACCACTGCGCTCCAGCCTGGGTGAGATGAGATCTCCAGCTCAAAAATAAATGCCTTTTGTGTGTGCCTGAGCCAGCCTAGAAACAGTCCCTAGGTAGGACTTGGGGAGGAGCTAAGAACCTCCTACAGGGCCCAGGGGTGGGGACTGGGCCTTAATAGGAAGGCTGAGGTCAGCTCCCAGCCATGCAGCCTCTACAGATGGGTAAGGCAGCCATCCTCCCTGTTCCCATGCGGAGGCTCATAAAGGGATGGGCAAGGCTCACCCCTCCTCCACGCTCTCTGGACACTGGAGAGGTAACCGCCAGGCTTCTGTCCCTGCAGAGAGTGCCCTCCACGCCCAGATGCCTGTGTAGTGTTTGTGACCAGCCTGCTCCTCCCTTGCCCTGGGGCAGCAGAGGGAGGAGCGATGGAGAACTGGGCGGGCAGGTGAGAGGAGGGGGTGGGGGGGGGGGACGGCTGTCCCTGGCCCTGGCAGTGAGGGACAGGGGACCACTGGGAGGGGCAGGGGAAGTGATGAGTAACTTCTGCTTTCTGAGAAGTCGGTCGTCAGGATGTGGGGAGCCAGCTGGGAGCGGGGCGGTGTCGCAACACCCCCTGGCTGCAGCCTGCCGTCCCTCCCGGCCTCTGGTTTGCAGGCCCGGGCTGTGTCTGCTGCTGCTTCTGTCCCTCCCTCAGCTCTGCCTGGATCAGGAGGTGAGCTGGCGTGAGCGGCCCCAGCCTGCCTGCCGCCCTTTCATCTCCCCCTGGGCGCCCACGCCCTCCCCAGGCCGCGCCGCCCCTGCCCACCGCCCACCGCCCACCTGCCGCCCCTGCCCACTCCCCACTTCCTTGCCTCAGACACCAAGAGGCCGAATTCTCGTCCTCCCTCTGGTACCGAATGTGACCTCGGGCTGGTGGCGACTCCGCGAGCCTCAGCCTTGCTGTAGTCGGAGGACAGATCTGGACAGTTCCCTCTAATCCTTCCAATTCTGTCTGACCTTTCCTCTGTATAGATGTTGTCCGGACACTTGCTTCAGACGCCCGCAGAGGAGGGCCAGGGCCCCGAAGGGGTCTGGGGGCCGTGGGTCCCGTGGGCGTCTTGCTCCCAGCCCTGCGGGGTGGGGGTTCAGCGCCGGACCAGGACATGCCAGCTCCCCACAGCGCAGCTCCGCCCAAGCCTGCCCCTCCCTCCCCGGCCCCCAAGACATCCAGAAGCCCTCCTCCCCCGGGGCCAGGGTCCCAGACCCCAGGCTGCTCCAGAAAGCCTCCCCTTGTACAGGCCACAGCCTCGGGGAAGGGGTGGCCCACTTCGAGGTCCCGCCTCCCACCTGGGGAGAGAAGACACCCAGGAGCTTCGGGGGGCCAGGAGGTGAGGCTCGGGCGGAAGGGGTGGGCCTTGGGCAAGGTGGGAGGGCGACCTGAAGGAAAGGGGGCGCAGGTTGCTTCGGAGGGCTTGTCTTTGGCGCCAGGAAGTGACGTGGGGACAAGGGTCAGCGGTGGTCAGAGCTGTGTCCCCACATCTGAAACACCTTCTCAGGTCCCGGCTTCGAGACCCCATCAAGCCGGGAATGTTTGGTTACGGGAGAGTGCCCTTTGCACTGCCACTGCACCGGAACCGCAGACATCCCCGGAGGCCACCCACACCCGAGCTGAAGCTGGCCTCTAGAGCGGAGGCGCCCCTCTCGTCCCCGACCCCAGGAGCAGCCTGGCTCTCCGCAGACGGCGGCCCCCCGACTGAGCTCTCTCCCCCAGGCCTGCCTGCCCACACCCGCTCACCCCCCGCAGAACCTCTGAGCCCTAAAACCGCTGAGACACAGGAGCGCCCCGCAAGCAGGCCTGCCCTGCCAGGGCACCACCCCACAGCCCAGGCCTCTGGCACAGAGCCGCCCTCAGCCACCCGCGCCTTAGGAGAAAGTAGCTTCTTCCATGCATCCCCTCGGCCCCAAAGGCCAAGTTCCCAGGGTTGGGCCGGTCCCCAGGTAGCAGGGAGACGCCCTGATCCGTTCCCTTCAGTCCCTCGGGGCCGAGGCCAGCAGGGGCAAGGGCCTCGGAGAGCAGGGGGCACTCCCCACGGGCCTCACCTGGGGCCTGACCCTCAGCACTGGGACGGCTGGCTGCCCCTGCTGACCAACGGCCCCCACGCCAGCTCCCTCTGGAGCCTCTTTGCTCCCAGTAGCCCTATCCCAACGTGTTCCGGCGAGAGCGAGCAGCTGAGAGCCTGCAGCCAAGCGGTGAGCCTCCCTGGACCTCCTCTCCCCACCTGAGCCTCCAGTGTGGGCCTCCCCACGCCGAAGCTGGGTCCTCAGCTTGTCTGCTGGGCACCTGAGGAGAAGGGCCTCGGCGTCTGGCCGCATCAGGGCAGGGGCCATGGAGCTCCTCCTCTGCCCCGAGCCTCCTGCCTGCGCCCCAGGGGCAGCCCTGACCTTGCTCCCATTTGCTCCCCGGCTCTGACTCTTTTGTACGCCCCCCCCCCGCAGCCCTGCGCCCCCGAGCAGCCAGACCCCCGGGCCCTGCAGTGCGCGGCCTTCGACTCCCAGGAATTCATGGGCCAGCTGTACCAGTGGGAGCCCTTCACCGAAGGTGAGGTTTCCTGTCCACCCTGGGCAGTGGTGGCTTGGAATCAGGGCCCAGGGGAGAGGAGGCCGCTGCTTACGCCCAGCCCGGAATGACTTCCCGCCCTCTGCTTCCCCTGCGGGCCGTGCCTTCTTCCTTCTCGCTGGGGCTGGGTCGGGTCAGAAGACAGCACAGGTGGCGAATGGTCTGCAGAGGGGTTGAGCTGGGAGGAAGAGGTGTGGGAGGCACACTTTGAGTCCTCTGGGAAGGCCATCACCGGAAGTCGGGTGGCTGCGACAGGAGGGTGTGTGCCGCGCATCCTGGGCGCTATCGTATCAGTTGCTCCTGGGTTACCATCCGTCATCCATTTCATTTTCGGCCTATGTTTTTTTTTTTTTTTTGGAGACCGTGTCTCCCTCTGTTGCCCAGGCTGGAGTGCAGTGGTGCGATCTTGGCTCCCTGCAACCACAGCCTCCCGGGTTCAAGCGATTCTTCTGCCTCAGCCTCCTGAGTAGCTGGGCCTACAGGTGTGTGCCACCACACCCAGCTAATTTTTGTATTTTTCTTAGTAGAGACAGGTTTCACCATATTACCCAGGCTGGTCTTGAACTCCTGACTTTGCGACCCACTCGGCTCAGCCTCCCAAAGTGCTGTGATTACCGGTGTGAGCTACTGCACCCGGCAGGCCTGTGTTAACTTGATACCAAGACAGGGGCTCATGAGCTCTGAACACACAGAATCAGGGGCGTCAGGGATGCTTCTCTCTCCGTTCAGAGCCCCCTCGATGGTCTCGGTGACCTCGACTGACCTGACCACCTTCTCAGCTTGTGCAGTTGTCACATTCCCTTCATCCACAGTGACCTGGGCAACCTCAGGGAGCCCCCTAGAGCCTCTCTCAGCTAACCTCCCATCAGGGAGCCCACTAACCACCCTTCTACCCTGTCTCTTAGTCCAGGGCTCCCAGCGCTGTGAACTGAACTGCCGGCCCCGTGGCTTCCGCTTCTATGTCCGTCACACCGAAAAGGTCCAGGATGGGACCCTGTGTCAGCCTGGGGCCCCTGACATCTGTGTGGCTGGACGCTGTCTGGTGAGGGAAGAGTGCGTGTGCGTGCACACAGACACACACGCATATGCACACAGACACACACGCATATGCACATACACAGATACACATGCATATGCACAGACATGCACACATGCATATGCACAGATACATGCACATATGCACACAGACATGCACACACACACAGATACACATGCATGTGCACAGACATGCACACAGATACACATGCATATGCACAGACATGCACACATGCACATGCAGACACAGATACAAATATGCACTCAGACATGCACACACACATGCACAGAGATACACATGCATATACAGACACGCACACACACACATGCAGACACAGATACACCCACACATGCACACACACACATATGCATACACACAGATACACATGCATATGAACAGACATGCACACACAGGCATACACAGATACACCCACATGTGCACAGACATGTACACACACATATGCACACACAGATACACATGCATATGCAGACATATACACACGCACATGCACACACAGATACACCCACATGTGCACAGACGTGCACACATATGCACAGATACACATGCATATGCACATGCACGCCCACACATGCACACAGATACACCCATATATGCACAGACATGCACACACGCATATTCGCACACAGATACACATGCATATGCAGACATGCACACACAGATACACACATGTGCACAGACATGCATATGCACACAGATACACATGCATATGCAGACATGCACATGCAGATACACACACATGCACAGATATGCACACACACATGCACACAGATACACATGCATATGCAGACATGCACACATGCACAGATACATATGCAGACATGCATGCACACATATGCACACATACACATGCATATGCACAGACGCACACGCACATGCATAGATGCACATATGCACACAGATACACATGCATAAGCACAGACATGCACACATGCACATGCACACAGATACATATGCACAGACATGCATACACACGCATATGCACAGACACACATGCATATGCACAGATGCACACACGCACATGCACATCAACACATGCATACATGCACACACAGGCACACAGATACACTTGCATAAGCACAGACATGCACACGCACATGCACATAGACACAGATACACACACATATGCACCGACATGCACACACACATATACAGATACACATGCATATGCGGACATGCACACATGCACATACAGATACACACATATGCACAGACATGCACACACATGCACACAGATACACATGCATATGCACAGACATGCACACACGCACATGCACAGACATACATGCACACATGCACACACACACATGCACACACAGATACACGTGCATCTGCAGACATGCACACACAGATACACGTGCATCTGCAGACATGCACACACGCACATGCACACACAGATACACGCACATATGCAGACATGCACACACGCACATGCACACAGATATACCCACATACGCACAGACATATACGCATATGCACACAGATACACATGCATATGCAGACATGCACGCATGCATACACAGATGCACGCACATATGCACACAGAAGTGCACACACAGATGCATATGCACACAGACACACATGCATATGCACATACTCGGAGATACACATGCATATGCACAGACATGCACACACGCATATGCACACACAGAGATACACATATACACACAGACGTGCACACACACATGTACACACACATATGTACACACAGATACAAATGCATATGCACACAGACACACGCATATGCAGACACACATGCAAAGGCACACACATGCATATGCACCCCCCCCGTATGCATCCGCATGTACACACATGCATGAACACACGCACATGCATGAACACACGCACATACATGTATTTGCACAGTCTCATTCATCAGTCCAACAACAAAACACCAGACTAAGTTCACTAAGGGAGAATTCTCACCTGCCAAGCTGGGCTGAATAGAGCTGGAAGGATCTGATCGGGCGCCTGTCCACATCCCTGGGTCTGGCTGGGGCTGTTTTTGTGCTCTCACTGTAGCACAAAGAGCAGGGTCGTGGCTCTCCCAAGAGGCCTGGGGTGGGCTGAGGTGGTGTCTGGCTTTCTGTGGCCACTGCCTCACCTCACTCTCTCCAGAGCCCCGGCTGTGATGGAATCCTTGGCTCTGGCAGGCGTCCTGATGGCTGTGGAGTGTGTGGGGGTGATGATTCTACCTGTCGCCTTGTTTCGGGGAACCTCACTGACCGAGGGGGCCCCCTGGGCTATCAGAAGATCCTGTGGATTCCAGCGGGAGCCTCACGGCTCCAGATTGCCCAGCTCCGGCCCAGTTCCAACTACTTGGGTGAGCACTCAGCTGCCTCCCTTCCACTCCCATCTCTGTTCTGCCCTCTGCACCCCCACTCAGCACAGCGAGCAAGCCTGGAGAAGTCCAGGGCCCTGCCCTCCCTTGTGGAAGGAGTGAAGAAGCTAAGAGGGCTTGGGGAGCTCTTAGGTCCTGGTGGGAGCTTCTGTAGGCTCAGGCTGCAGGGAGTAGAGGAAGGTAGCCCCACCCTGGAATTTCCCGTCTCTCACCTCTGACCTGCAGCACTTCGTGGCCCTGGGGGCCAGTCCATCATCAATGGGAACTGGGCCGTGGATCCCCCTGGGTCCTACAGGGCCGGCGGGACTGTCTTTCAATATAACCGTCCTCCACGGGAGGAGGGCAAAGGGGAGAGTCTGTCGGCTGAAGGCCCCACCACCCAGCCTGTGGATGTCTATGTGAGCCTGGGGCCGGGGGCAGCTGGATGCCGGGGAGGGAGGCCGTTCCTGCCAAGGGCAGAGCTGTGGGTGTCAAGATGGGAGAGAGCTGGGGGCATCATCCTCTGGCCATCCCCAAACATGCTTCTCTTCTCTTCTCAGATGATCTTTCAGGAGGAAAACCCAGGCGTGTTTTATCAGTACGTCATCTCTTCACCTCCTCCAGTCCTTGAGAACCCCACCCCAGAGCCCCCCGTCCCCCAGCCTCAGCCCGGTAAGACCCTGACCCCTGCACCTGGAAGGAGGAGGCAGAAGCCTGGGGCAGTGGGAGGGCATCTGGTTCTCCTGCTCCCCTGCAGAGATTCTGAGGGTGGAGCCCCCACTCGCTCCCGCACCCCGCCCAGCCCGGACCCCAGGCACCCTTCAGCGTCAGGTGCGGATACCCCAGATGCCCGCCCCGCTCCATCCCAGGACAGCCCTGGGGTCTCCAGCTGCATACTGGAAACGAGTGGGACACTCCACGTGCTCAGCGTCCTGCGGGAAAGGTGAGACCTGGAAGTGCTTTCCCCGCACCTCGGCCAAACCCCCACCTGACACTCCTGATCCCAGAGCCCGGATTGTGGGGCCATGCCCGCCCCTGCATCTGGGACGCCCCTCAGCCTGGCTCCAGCCTCCTGCATCCTCGCTGCCTTCTCACCCACTCAGGTGTCTGGCGCCCCATCTTCCTCTGCATCTCCCGTGAGTCGGGAGAGGAACTGGATGAACGCAGCTGTGCCGCGGGTGCCAGGCCCCCAGCCTCCCCTGAACCTTGCCACGGCCCCCCGTGCCCCCCATAGTGAGTATGGCCCACGGGGCAGGTTAGGGCGCTGGAAACACAGCGGTTGCCCCCACCATCTTACCTGAACTCTGCACTCAATGCGACATCTCCTGGCTGCAGAGAGACAGCATTAGGTTAGAAAGGCAGACGTTTGAGCCCCCACAGGAACCCAGACTCCAAACGTCAAATGTGCCCACTCTCCTCCGAGGCCCCGCACGTCCAGAGTGCCTCCGTCTCCCCTGCCGGGCGGCCCCACACATCTCATCTGTGTCCTCCTCTTCCCTGCCCTGCTGGTGCCCGTAGCTGGGAGGCTGGCGAGTGGACATCCTGCAGCCGCTCCTGTGGCCCTGGCACCCAGCACCGCCAGCTGCAGTGCCGGCAGGAGTTTGGGGAGGGTGGCTCCTCGGTGCCCCCAGAGCGCTGTGGACGTCTCCCCCGGCCCAACATCACCCAGTCTTGCCAGCTGCGCCTCTGTGGCCATTGGGAAGTTGGCTCTCCCTGGAGCCAGGTCAGTGTGCCCGGGCAAGAAGGGGCGGGGGAGGGAACGGGCACGGGGAGCAAGAGCGGAGGCTTTCCAGCTTCAGCAGCAGAAACTATTTACAAACAGGGTTTCCCACGGAACCCTGATCTAGAAGTCAGATAAGGGACCGAACCAGGGACTGGGGGCGCAGGGCCCCGGGCTCAGCCTCCTGCTCAGCCCAAGAAGCCATGTGACTGCTGGGCTGGGACGGAAGGCAGAGCCCGGTTCTCAGGCCCTAGGGCTGGAGGCTGGATGAGGCCCTGGGAAGCCCAGTTCCCCGACCCCCCTCGCCCCCAGTGCTCCGTGCGGTGCGGCCGGGGCCAGAGGAGCCGGCAGGTTCGCTGTGTGGGGAACAACGGCGACGAAGTGAGCACGCAGGAGTGTGCGTCAGGCCCCCCGCAGCCCCCCAGCAGAGAGGCCTGTGACATGGGGCCCTGTACCACAGCCTGGTTCCACAGCGACTGGAGCTCCAAGGTCAGCCTCCAGCCCCCAGCCCCCAGCCATGTCTTGCGTCCCGGGTGACCACGCCCAGGACACCCTCAGCTTTCCAGCACGGCTCCCACGTACGAGAGGGGCCCGGCTAGGACTCCCTGACAGGCCCGGCACCCGGGGACATTCCCCACCACCCAGCTTCAGACCCGGGGTGTCAGACCCGGGCTGCGTCCCTCCCGGCCCGTCCTGCCCCTGCGCCCGTCACAGCAGGACCCTCACACAGACCTCTCCTCCGCAGTGCTCGGCCGAGTGCGGGACGGGAATCCAGAGGCGCGCTGTGGTCTGCCTCGGGAGCGGGAGCGGGAGCGGGGCGGGCGCAGCGGGAGCAGGGACCGAGCGGAGCTGCCCGCCGGGAAGCCGCCCCCCCGACATGCGCGCCTGCAGCCTGGGGCCCTGTGAGAGGGCGCCGCGCTGGTACACAGGGCCCTGGGGAGAGGTGAGCTGGGCGTCTGCTGAGGGCGGGAAGGGGACCCCCTGTGGGCACGTGGGGCGCCCTCTGTCCTCCTCTCCCCTCAGTACCCTGCCCGCCCCCACCCAGTGCTCCTCCGAATGCGGCTCCGGCACACAGCGGAGAGACGTCATCTGTGTGTCCAAACTGGGGTCGGAGTTCAACGTGACTTCTCCGAGCCACTGTTCCCACCTGCCCAGGCCCCCTTCCCTGCAGCCCTGTCAAGGGCAGGCCTGCCAGGACCGATGGTTTTCCACACCCTGGAGCCCGGTGAGTGCCTGGCAGCCCTGGCCTGCTCAGCCTGGGTCCCCAGGGGAGGGGCGCTCCTTTCGCTGTACCCCTCCAGGTCTGTGCCCCACGATCAGCCCAGCCAAGCTTTACCATTGTCCTCTTTCTTGTCGACTTGGAGGCTAGATGGGCCCTCTCCATCTGGGATTTCGCAGTGTCCCGGGAAGGTCCCCACCACCAGCTTTGGGGAGGGAGGTGCCAGCCAGGGGCCTGGCAAGGGTCTGACAGGACAGCTGGGGTCGCCCCAGTGTTCTCGCTCCTGCCAGGGGGGACTGCAGACGCGGGAGGTCCAGTGCCTGAGCACCAACCAGACCCTCAGCACCGGATGCCCTCCTCACCTGCGGCCCTCCAGGAAGCGCTCCTGTAACAGCCAGCCCTGCAGCCAGCGCCCTGGTAAAGAGACCCCTCCCCAGCCCCCAGTAGAGTGGATTAGCTAAAGTACGGGAGGAGATGAGAAAGGACCGGTGGGAATGGGCAGCACACCGCCAGACGGTGGGTCCTGGTGACAGTCGTGTGCCCACTGGCCTCCTCTGTCCCCAGATGATCAATGCAAGGACAGCTCTCCACATTGCCCCCTGGTGGTACAGGCCCGGCTCTGCGTCTACCCCTACTACACGGCCACCTGTTGCCGCTCTTGCGCACATGTCCAGGAGCGGTCTCCCCAGGAGCCCTCCTGAAAGGGGTCCGGGGCGCCCTCATGGTTTTCTATGCCACCATCGGTCACCCATGGATCGGCCCACTCTGAACCCCCTGGCTCTCCAGCCTGTCCCAGTCTCAGCAGGAATGTCCTCCAGGTGATGGGGGTGGCGAGGTGACAGTGGCTTTCAGGGCTGTGGTCGGGCCTGTGTGGTGGTGTGACGGGTGTGCACAAACGCCCCAGGTGTGCATCTGGGACTGCGTGGATGTGCGTGTGCTCAAACGTGTATCACTCTTCAAAAAGAAGTGACAGACTGAGGAGGACAAGACCTGTTCCCCTGAGACTCCTAGGCGGAGAGGGAAGCAAGCGTGCTAATAGGGCTGCTTAGAGGGTGGCCTCCCACCAACCCCCGTGTTGCGCTCTAAGCCTCATGCCTCATGTTCGGGCCTCACATCTTCTAAACCGCCCTCTCGGCCTCGTATCCCCGCCGCCGCCTCCCGACAGCTGGGGCTGGGGTCAGCCGCTGCCAATCCTGCCTTACCCGGGAGGGCGGCAGAGAGGCTGCCCCTCCAGAGCAGGGCCCGGCTGGGCAGAGGGTGGAAAGGAGAGACGCAAGCCTGAGAGCGCAGCCCCAAGCCCCAGCCCTGACTCCTGAAACGGTTCCCGCCCAGAACTAATTTATTTTTTATTAAAGATGGTCATGACAAATGACAAACCGGGTCTTCCTTGGGCTGCGGGCCCCTCCGCAGTGTGAAGGCAGAAGGTGGGGAGGGGGGAACCCCGCCAGCCCCAGGCCCTGCAGGCCGGTCACGGGCCACTAGAGGTCACCAGAGCTGTGCGGGGCGCTGAGCCTCCGGGCTGCGCGGCCGAGTCTCTCGGGGAAGCCTCGCCTTTCCACTAGGGCCTGAGCGAAGGGCGCCGGCCTGCCAAAGCTTTCCGCCGTCTCCGGCCCTGCCTGTGGCCCCCTTTCCGCCGTCCGCATCGCCCTGGGCTCCGGCCCTTCTGCGCCCTGCCCCGAACCCCTCCCTGGAGGAGGAGCCGGGCGGGCAGCCTGGTGTCCCGCAAAGCCACGCTCCTCGGCGATGGCTCACTCGGCCCCCGCCCTCCTGCCACTCGCTTCTCTCGAGGTGGAGAACCTGCTGGAGGCGGCCGGAGGGGGGCGGCCTTTGCCGTCGCGTCGTGTCCTGGACCCCGGCCCTGCGGAGGGGCGTCCCCGGACCCGCGGGGGCGGCGGAGCGGCTCGAGGCGGCAGCGTCTTCCCGTTGCTTAGGGGCTCGGGCTTGCTCTGGGCGGAAAGGGGCTGAGAAGGAAGAATCTGGACATGTGGGAGGGAGCGAGTGGGGAACGAGGCCAAAGGGAACGGAGAAGGAAGATGGAACTGACGCCAGCCCAGGGCCGGGGGCTGCGAGGAACGCCCAGCCCCGCGTCTCCGCCGGGCCTAAAGAGGCGTCAGCGGGGAGTCAGAGGTGGGGGCCAGGGAAACGGGACCCGAGCCCGCCGGTAGGCGTGGGAGGCCGAAGGCGGAGTCCTGAGTCCCGGGGAGGGGAGGGTGGAGGCTGCCCCGTCCCGGCGGTTCCTGGAAGCCCGGAGCTGGGCGGCGCCCTCAGCCGACTTCCCCGAAGCGCCCGCCCTCCGCTCAGGGCTGTTGCTGGGCAGCTTTGGCGTTTGGCCTGGGCCCGAGAGCCAATCGTAGTGGACGTGCCCTCGCAGGGCTCCCCGGCTTCCGCACCCCCTTTCTGTTTCTGCCAGCCCCTGAGCTCCCCCTCGGCCTCCAGCCTCTGCCCTCTCAGGACGTGGGCTCTCCTCTGGGGGTCTGTCCCCTGTCCCCTGATTTTAGAGCTGGGACTCAGTGCAGCCCCTTAGGATTCCTTCCTCTGGCCACTGAGGTCAGTATGGGGTCAACATGTGGAAGTTCTCAGGAAGGGGAACCTGACCTCAAGCAACCCCTTTTCCTGGCCCCCTAGAGGGGAGTAGTGTGGCCACACACCTCTTCGCTGACCTCTGGAACCCTCTGAGGGACTTGGGAGAGCAGAAGCTGCAGCCCGAGGGCAGAGGGCTGAGGAGGCCCCTAGGTTTGCGGCACTAGGGGACATTTAGGGAAGGGCTCAGAGGAACTGGACCCCAGAGAATTGAGATGAGGGTGGGGTGGTAATAGGAACAAACTTGATATGCACAAGAGAGATCAAGCATGCAAAAGACCTGCAAAGTGCTGAGGATGCCTCCTTTCTGAGAGCGTGCTGGGGGAGGGGGTTGTGGTTCCAGTGTCAGTGACACTAGGGGTGATCTGTGCTCTCACAAGTTCAGCTGGGTCAGGATTCCTCTCCCCTCCCCCTCCCAGCTTCCCCAGGGTAAATACCCACCCAATTTAAGCTGCAGCCTTTGGACTAAATTTAGCTCCTGGACTTCCCCAACCCCCAGGGCTCCCTGTAAGCAGGTGCTCGCAGCTGCGGCGTCTGGTCTGGTGAAGAGTTTGAACCTTCTCCTTCCACTCACCCAGATTGCACCTTTCTGGTAACTAGGAGTTAAGCGGAGCACAGGAACCAGGTGGCTGGCCCAGGGCATACGTGTCTCAGCCTTAAGCCACCTTCTCCCAGAACACCTGTGAGAAGAGCTCTGGTGGGAGGCTCCAGACGGACATGGAGGGTGGTGAGAGCCTCCCTCCAGATTCTCTGCAGCCACATCCTCATTCCTTGTTCTCCCGGTCCCCAGGGTTACACAGAGACTTCGTGTGAGCATCCTCACTAGAGTACACTGCTCCAGGAAGCCCTCTCCTCTCTTTGAACCATGGAGAATCACGCTATGGTGGAGATGGTTTGGGGAGGTACATGTGGTGGGCTAGGTGTTCCCACCCTTTCTTTTCTCAACATCCCTCAATCTACCATCTCTGGTGCGGGGAGGGTAGACGTGGTTTATCTGCCACAGGTAGGTGATGAAGAGGTGTCAACTTTAAAGGGCAGAGATGCCGTCTAAAGGAAGTAGAAAGCCTCAGGAAAGTACCGAAGTCTGTCAACAGCAGACAGAAAAAGTTTGGGTTAACCTCCAAGTAGCCAGCACAAACCCTGAATCTGACTTTGGGCTTCCTGGAGACTGGGGAAGACTCAGGAAGAGGGTGTTTCATGGCTGAGGTCTGAGGAAGGATTTGAGGGGGAATGTACAAGATTAGTCCAAAACAAGGTCTGCGTCCGGCATGGCAGTCAGAAGCCGGGGAGCATCAGCTCTGCCAGATGAAGGGGAGATGCAGAGAGGCTGGAAGCTGCCAGGCCGAGCACTCCCGTGAGCACTGGAGAGCTGTGCTGAGAGGCCCAGAAGAGCCTGTGCTGGGGACGGAGGGCCAGGCTGGGTCTGCTTGTTCGTGCGCTGTGCTCTTCTGAGCTAGCTCCACTGACCTCTGAGTGAAGAGGAAAAGAAACTGAGGGAAAGGGGATGAGGTTACTCATGAAAAAGGAGCAGGCTGTACCCCTGCAATCCCTAGGCTAACAGGATGTCCCCTCGACGGGAGAGGCAGAGATCATCTCCCCCAGAACAGGGTCACCCTCCTCCCTCCCAGCACTGCATTCCTCTCCGCCCTCCTGTTGGCTATTGGCTGCCGGCCTTTTTCATTACAAGTTGAGACTCCTCTTTTTTTTTTCCTTGTTAAGATGGAGTCTTGCTCTATCACCAGGCTGGAGTGCAGTGGCTTGATCTCGGCTCTCTGCAACCTCCGCCTCCCAGGTTCAAGCGATTTTCCTGCTCAGCCTCCCAAGTAGCTGGAACTACAGGTGCCCACCACTGCACCCAGCTAATTTTTATGTTTTTAGTAGAGACGGGGTTTCACCATGTTGGCCAGGATGGTCTCGATGTTCTGACCTCATGATCCGCCTGCCGTGGCCTCCTAAAGCCCTGGAATTACAGAAGTGAGCCACCATGCCCGGCCGAGACTCCTCTTTGGCTCTAGTAGAGGGCTGGGCAAACTTTCTCTCTGCAGCAGTAGGTGATAAATATGTTAGGCTTTGCAGGCCCGATCATCTCTGTGGCAGCTTCTCTACTGTAGCAGCGCAAAGCAGCCATCGACAATATGTAAACAAATGGACCTAGCTATGTTCTAATCAGACTTGTGACACTAAAGTTTTAATGATCTCTCTGTCGCTCAGGGTAGAGTGTGTGGCGGGGATGAAATCATAGCTTACTGCAGCCTTTGACCTCCAGGACTCAAGCAATCCTCCTGCCTTAGCCTCTGGAGTACGTAAGACCACAGGTGTGGGCCACCACACCCAGCTAATGTTTTGAACAAATGTCTGTGGAGACAGGGCCTCACTGTGTTGCCCAGGCTGGTTTTGAACTCCAGGGCTCAAGCAGTCCTCCCACCTCAGCCTCCCAAAGTGCTGGCAAGTGCCCGGCCCTACATGTTTTTCAACCATTTAAAAATACCAAAATGGCCGGGCACAGTGGCTGATGCCTGTAATCCCAGCATTCTGGGAGGCCGAGGCAGGTGGGTATCACTTGAGGTCAGAGTTCAAGACCAGCATGACCAACATGGTGAAATCCCGTCTCTATTAAAAATACAAAAAAATTAGCGGGCCACTGTGGTGTGTGCCTGTAGTCCCAGCTACTCAGGAGGCTGAGGCAGGAGAATCGCTTGAACCCGGAAGGCAGAGATTGCGGTGAGCCGAGATCACACCACTGCACCCCAGCCTGGGCAACAGAGCAAGACTCTATCTTAAAAAAAAAAAAAAAAAAAAGATTCCTTCTTTGGCTGTGGGCCATAGAAAGACAGGTGGCAGGACAAATTTGGCAGGGAGGTGGTTCCTGACCCTGGGGATTGTTCCTACCTGTTGGACTCCTGCTCTGCCTAACCAGAGAAAATCTTGTTTGTCTCTTCCAGGCCTCAAAATACAGCTGTAGGACCTTTTAATTCAACGTACTCTACTGATGCCTGGTTTTTGTTTTGTTTTGTTTTGTTTTTTTGGAGGTGGGGACAAAGTCTTGCTCTATCACCCAGGCTGGAGTGCAATGGTGTGATCTCGGCTCACTGCAGCCTCCATCTTCCAGGTTCAAGCGATTCTCCTGCCTCAGCCTCCCAAGTAGCTGGGATTACAGGTGCCCGCCACCACACCTGGCTCATCGAGATGGGGTTTCACGATGTTGGCCAAGCTGGTCTCCAACTCCTGACCTCATGACCCCACCGCCTCAGCCTCCCAAAGTGCTGCGATTACAGGCGCAAACCGCCACGCCCGGCTGATGCCTGGTTCTTAATTGCTTCTCCTAGGGAATTTAAAGACTTGAAGATGGTTAATAGAGTAACTTCTTAAGGGACAGTCCTGAAACTCCTTCTATTTGTATAGTGCTTTCAGGTAAAAGCACTTATATCAATAGTCTCTCTTTAAATCTTCACAGTAATAAGACAGCTGACCATATTGTTAAGCTCTGTTTATAGGGGAGACAAGGCTTGAGATCTAGTCTGTTCACTTTTTTTTTTTCAGATGGAGTTTCGCTCTTGTTGCCCAGGCTGGAGTACAATGGCATGATCTTAGCTCACTGCAACCTCTGCCTCCTGGGTTCAAGTGATTCTCCTGACTCAGCCTCCCAAGTAGCTGGGATTATAGGCGCCTACTACCACCCCCGGTTAACTTTTTCTGTATTTTTAGTAGAGATGGGGTTTCAACATGTTAGTCAGGCTGGTCTCGAACTCCTGATCTCAGGTGATCCACCCACCTCGGCCTCCCAAAGTGCTGGGATTACAGGCATAAGCCACCGTGCCCGGCTCAAAAACACTTTTAAAAATATATTTTTGGCTAGATACGTGACTCACACCTGTAATCTCAGCACTTTGAGAGGCCAAGGCAGGGGGATCACCTGAGGTCAGGAGTTGAAGCCCATCCTGGACATCATAGAAACATCACCTGTTTCTATTGATGTAAAATTAAATTAAAAAAAAAATTTTATGTATTTTTAAGAGATAGGGTCTCACTGTTGCCTAGGCTGGACTTGAACTCGTAGGCTCAAGCAATCCTTCCGCCTCAGCTTCTTGAATAGCTGGGTCTATGGGGTGCCTGGCTTCCTTCTTTTCTTTTTTTTTTTTTTTTTGAGACAGGGTCTTGCTGTCACCCAGGCTGAAATGCAGTGACACAGCTCACTGCAGCCTCAACTTCCTGGGCTCAAGTGATCCTCCTGCCTTAGTCTCCCTAGTAGCTAAGACTACTGGCATGAGCCTTCGATTACTCAGTTCCTGGCACGAGCTTTCTGTTACTCAGTGTCATTCACACAGGGCATCTTGTTATTAAAATAATTTTGGCCTCAGTGATCCAAACCTTGGACAGTTTTTTTTGAGACAGAGTCTTGCCTGGTCGCTCAGGCTGCAGTACAGTGGTGCAGTTTCGGCTCACTGCAACCTCCGGGTTCAAGTGATTCTCCTGCCTCAGCCTCCAGAGTAGCGGGGACAAGAGGCGTGCACCACAGTGCCTGATTAATTTTTGTATTTTTAATAGAGAAGGGGTTTCACCATGTTGGCCAGGCTGGTCTTGAACTGCCGACCTCAGGTGACCCCTCTACCTCAGCTTCCCAAAGTGCTGGGATTATGGGTCTGAGCCACCACACCCAGCCAAGCATTTACTAATGGAATCACAGATTTCTTTTCTAGGACATAGATTTCTCAAAGTTTCATGTTATGTTAATGTTATATACTTAAAAGCAATACAGGCCAGGCAGGGTGGCTCATACCTGTAATCCTAGCACTTTGGGAAGCCAAGGTAGGTGGGTCATGGAAGCCAGGAGTTTGAGACCCGCCTGGCCAACATGGCAAAACCCAGTCTCCACTAAAAATAAAATTAGCTGGGTGGGGTGGTGCACGCTTGCAATCCCAGCTACTTAGGAGACGGAGAAGTGAAAATCACTTGAACCTGGGAGGCAGAGGTTGCAGTGAGCTGAGATCGCAGCACTGCCCTCCAGCCTGGGCGACACGGTGAGACTCTGTGTCAAAAGTAAGTAAATAAATAAATGAATGCAATACAACTGCATTTCCTTTTTCCTTTTTCTTTTTTTTCTTCTTTTGAGAAGGAATCTCGCTCTGTCGCCAGGCTGGAGTGCAGTGGCGTGATCACTGCAATCTCCACCTCCCAGGTTCAAGCCATTCCCCTGCCTCAGCCTCCTGAGTAGCTGGGACTACAGGCACGCACCACCACGCTCAGCTAATTTTTTTTTTCTGTATTTTTAGTAGAGATGGGGTTTCACCATGTTGCCCAGGATGGTCTCGATCTCCTGACCTCGTGATCTGCCCACCTTGGCCTCCCAAAGTGCAGGGATTACAGGTGTGAGCCACCGCGCCCGGCCAAATTTTTCTTTCATACAGTAGCACTGATATATATATATATATACACACAAACATCCTTCACGGTTCAAGATGGGAAAGGGAGGATACAGCAAGTTCCATCCTGTTTCATACCTGACCCCGACTCCCCAGCTTTGAGGTGGGGCAAGGCGCAGGGAAGCAGGTACCCCAGCACCCCAGCCGCCATCACCAGGCTCCTCTGTAGAGCTGCTGTTCCTTAAAGCTGAAAACAGGCCACCTCATTTCAAACCCTCCCCCACCCACACACAACCTCATTCTGACACGAAGTTGTTTCCCTCTTTCTGTTTCTCTTCATTGCCTCATGAGGGATTTCTGAGAAATGAAAAAAGTCACCTCCCACAGCCGCAGCCTGCAGTTTTGTTTTTTGGTTTTGTTTTCACCCATGAAGAAGAGGGGGGTGGAGGAACGGAGTATATTGCTTAAGCATCTACTATTAATCCAAAGCTCTAACAAAGTAAGAGAAATGCTCTTTCCACAGCCCTTCACCTGAGGTGTGGCCCCGCTTTCCTTAGATCTGGGCTCTCATGCAAAAGGAGATAAACAAGATACCCTCCCGCAGGAAAGTCCAGTGACAGAGCAGCGAAAGGGAAGCTGCTCCTCTCCCCCACTTCCACCCAGGGCAGGGGACCTGTGGGAATTGCTCCAGGCAACCTAAAGGACAGAGGTGTGAGCCTGGTCAATGTGGGCACAGGAGATTCAGGAATAAAATGCATGTGAATGCGGTGTTTCCCAGGGAGAATTCACAGCCTCCTCCCCCTCAGACCTGAATACCTGAGCGTTATAACCAGCCCAGTGAGGGAGACTATGAAATGTAGGGCAGAATTTTCAAAACCAGCTCCTCCTACTAGACAAGAAAATTAACATGTTTTTAGGGCACAGAACCGAAAGGATTTTTACTGGAATCGAATCCAGGATGAAACCCAACAGTTAAACATTCTTTTCCTTCTCTGCTTCCTTGGTCTGGATCCCAGCACACCTTGTCCCAGGCTAAGCTGAGTAAACACACACATGTGACCGCAGGAGGGCGGGAAGATCACCAAGTGGGGGTGGAGAAATTCTGAATGGAATGCAGCCCCAGCTAGTTAGGGGGCCCGGGCTGAGACCTCTGGCACTGGCAGTAGATTTATATAGGCAAAGAAGCCAAAACAATGAGCTCATGGGCAAGAATGTGGCCTGTGGGGAAGTCTGGGCAGTTAGAGCAAACTGGTTTTTTGAATCAGGATGGGAATAGCAATAATTGAGCCTCCCACGGGAACAGGATCAGGGAGCATGGAAGCCACCATTCAGTATCTTGGGGTTCCAGTTAAATAACTTACGGGAGCTCTTATTAAAATTCTGGTCTGCAGACAGCATAGCACTCTTAGGCTTATTCGCAAAAACTTGGTTCCCTTCCCTGACTAGGTGAAACCTGGAGGGTGAAGTACCAGGTGGCCAGTGAGGCTCCAGTGAGCTATCTTAGGTGATGCTCTTAATAGACCACTAAGGGAACTTTATTCAAACCAGGCCTGCCAGTGCCACGTCCTTCAGTCCAGAGCCAAAGACGGCTACAATCCTGAGACCGGTTTAGGGTCACCACTTTAACACGATAAAGGAAGCGATCGAGTCTTTTCTACTTCTAAATAAACACAATTCATCCAGTTGTGTGTCATTTATGCCCAATTCAGCCTTATTTAAACCAAAGAGCCTTTTTTTCCTACCAGTGTTTTCCAGTTTTTATCTTAAGAGGCAGGGTCTTGCTATGTTGTCCATGCTGGAGGGCAGTGGCTGTTCAGAGGGGTGCAATTCTACGAGTGGAATTGCACAGAGTTTTGACCAGCTCTGTTTCCAACATAGGGTCACCCCTCCTTAGGCAACCTGGTGGTCCCCCACTCCCAGGAATGTATCACTATATTGATGCAGAACTTAGCATAAACACCAGATCAACTTAGTGCATGATAGCCCTGAACTCCAGGGCTCAAGTGATTCTTCTGCCTTAACCTCCAGAATATCTGGGAGTACAGGTGCCTGCAACTGTGCTTGGCCAACAATTTTTATTTTTATTTTTGAGATGGAGTCTTGCTTTGTTGCTCAGGCTGGAGTGCAGTGGCGCGGTCTCATCTCACTGCAACCTCTGACTCCTGGGTTCAAGTGATTCTCCTGCCTCAGCCTCCCGAGTAGCTGGGACTACAGGCACGCATCACCACATCCAGCTAATCTTTGTATTTTTAGTAGAGACAGGGTTTCACCATGTTATCCAGGATAGTCTTGATCTCTTGACCTCATGATCCACCAGCCTTGGCCTCCCAAAGTGCTGGGATTACAGGTGTCAGCAACCGCGCACGGCCACTAATTTTTTTTATGTTTAGTAGAGACAGGGTTTCACCATGTTGCCCGGATGGTCTCAAATTCTTGGGTTTAAGCAATCTGCCTATCTTGGCTCCCCCAAAATGCTGGAATTATAGCATGAGCCACTGTGCCCAGCTAGATCGTAAACTTTACCATCTAGCCACATCTGCCTTCTCATTTATTGGATTTGTTATGCATAAATTCTTTAGCACACAGCTCCTAAAAACAAGGACATTGTCTTACATAACCACAGTATAATACTCAAGAAATTTAACATTGATACAGTACTAACATATAACGTGTAGTTAGTTGTCACGTTTCTTTTGAACTATTCCCCAATCTTTCTTAAGGGGAAGAATTATCTCTTTATAATTCCAGCATCTAACAGCTCATGATACGTAATAACAGCTCATGTCTACTGTCATGTAATAAAAAAATGAAGAGACTCTCAACATCTGGCTGTCCGAAGTGCCTGCTAAACAGACAAGCCTAGGCAACAGAGCAAGACCCTATCTGTACAAACAGAACAAAACACTGGATGTGGTGGGCTACCTGGAGTCCCAGCTACTCTGGAGGTTGAGGAGAGAGGATTCCTGAAGCGCGGGAGTTCAAGCGTGCAGCGAGCTGAGATAGGCCACTGCACTCCAGCCTGAGCAACAGAGCGAGATCCCATCTTAAAAAAAAAAAAACCCAGCTCATTGCAATGTTAAAGATTTCTCATTTCCCAGTGCTCAAGAACTATTATTCTATGCAGGTCAATTAAGGAACTGCAAATTAGCATCCAAGTACAGTGTGAGAACAAAAGGCTGCCACATATACGCCCAGGCTGGAGTGCAGGGGTGCGATCTCGGTTCACCACAACCTCCGCCTCCTGGGTTCAAGTCATTCTCCTGCCTCAGCCTCCCGAGTAGCTGGGATTACAGGCACGTACCACCACGCCCAGCTGATTTTTATATTTTTAGTAGAGATGGGGTTTCACTACGTTGGCCAGGCTGGTCTCAAACTCCTGACCTCGTGATCCACCGCCTCGGGCTCACAATGTGCTGTGATTACAGATATGAGCCAGCTCACCCAGTAAATTTTTTTTTTTTGTATTTTTAGTAGAGATGGGGTTTCACCACGTTGGCCAGGATGGTCTCCAACTCTTGACCTGGTGATCTGCTCGCCTTGGCCTCCCAAAGTGCTGGGATTACAGGTGTAAGCCACCACACCTGGCCTGTTTTTTGTTTTTTTTGAGACAGAGCCTCGCTCTGTTGCCCAGGCTAAAGTGCAGGGGCATGGTCTTGGCTCACTGCAACCTCCGCCTCCCGGGTTCAAGGGATTCTCCTGCCTCAGCCTTCCGAATAGCTGAGACTACAGGCGCTCACACCACGCCTGGCTAACTTTTTTTGTGTATTTAGTAGAGATGGGGTTTCACCATGTTGGCCAGGCTGGTCTGGAACTCCTGACCTTAGGCAGTCAGGCTGCCTCAGCCTCCCAAAGTGCTGGGATTGCAGTCGAAAGCCACTGTGCCAGTCCTGAGATGTGTTTCATAATCAGCCTGGAGAAAAATCTACAAGCAACTTCCCACATACTTCACATAGCTAAGATAACACTGTAGCAACTCTGAAACTAAGGGAGAGAATTGAGTTTTCAAATTTGAAATGGAGAAGCCTTTGAAGAGTGGCAGCATTCTAGAAACAAAGTCCCGTAATGATTGAAAAAGTGAAGCAAAAAACTAAGACACTCAACTGATCATCTGAACCCCAGGAGTTAATGGCCAGTGCTTTGGGCATCTGGCTGGAGCCATGCTACTTACAAGTTGTACAAGTTATTTCACTTTGTTAAAAACCTTGAGCTGTCACAGCTCTTTTAAAGAAAAATTTTGTGAAAGGAAACAGTATGAAGCAAGACCTGGCTCTAGACACAAAACAGGAACTGAGAAAGTTTGGTTGTGTCAAATAAAGGGAAGTGTGGCTTATTCTGACTCTAGTGATTAAGGTTACCCAGTTACTGTGAAATCCAAGCTTTGAGGGTGAACACTGCTCCAGAAACGGCTGCACATCACCACACGTCAATGGAGCAACAGCACTGACTTCACTCAGGACAACATGTGGGCGTGGGTCCGCTGCAGGTGCTACTCTCCTCCCACACCTTGGCTTGGGAATGCACGGACACAACCGTCACCAGGCTGGAGTGCAGTGAGGCGATCTTGGCGTACTGCAACCCCTGCCCTCCCGGGTTCAAGCGGTTCTCCCATCGCAGCCCCCCAAGTAGCTGGGATTACAGGTGTGCGCTGCCACGCCCAGCTAATTTTTGTAGCGACAGGGTTTCACCATGTTGACCAGGATGGTCTCAGATCTCTTGACCTAGTGATCCACCGGCTTGGGCCTCCCAGAGTGTTGGGATTACAGGCGTGAGCCACCACACCAGCCTTTTAAATACAAATGCCACTGAAGGCACAGAATCCAGTTTGTCTGATGTCGGGTGCTCAGGGCTTAAAACCAAATATGCAAACCTCACATTTGCACATTTCCATGGTGATTCAGCTCCCTTTCAAGGTAGCTGAAAGTAAAGGCAGGATAAGGTTTTTGAAACTGGCTTTTCACTTCCTTTTTGGAAAAATGGAAGAGGAAAAGTACCAAAAAAGTGCCAGGAACTTCATCAAAACTCTTTAGGTGTTATTCTAGCTGCTCCATCTCAAAAGGGTAAGCAGTATGGAGATAATACAGTAACTGCTGTACACTATCCTCTTAGCTCAAAATCAAGGCTGGGAGCAGTGGCTCACGCCTGTAGTCCTAGCACTTTGGGAGGCTGAGGCAGGTGATCACCTGAGGTAGGAACTCCAGACCAGCCTGGCCAACACTGGTGAAACCCAGTCTCTACTAAAAATACAAAACTTAACCAGGCGTGCTGGCGGGCACCTGTAATCCCACCTACCTGGGAGGCTGAGGCTGCAGTGAGATTGCAGCACTGCACTCCGGCCTGTGCAACAGAGTGAGTCCCTGACTCAAAAAAGAAGAAAAAAAATCATACCAACATTCGGTGATTCAAAAATCAACACAAAGATTTTGATTTTTTTCTATTAAAAGGTTTAGGAACTCCTCCAAGTACAGCAGTAACATATTTAACTAAAAACCCAACATCTCTAATTTGAATAGAAGAAAGGAACTGTCCTTTGCTCTAAGGCAAATCAGCTTCATGGGACTTTTGCTTTGAATTCACCTACATGTATTTGCTCAGCTGACTTCTCTAAAAGGCTTGCCTAACGGGGCGGGGGGGGGCAGAAAAAGAGGCGTTGATGAGAAAAGACCCATATCACACACCTTGTATTTGAATAAGATTTATTTTCTCAGGAAAAAGAGGAAGTTAGGGAAACACTACATTTTACAACCAACATTAACTTGTAGTTGGTCCTAACCGTTCCTGGCACAGCTGTCAGAAGTACTAGCTGTTTAACTAGAACAAAGGTGTTGACCCCCAACAGAATGTACACGAACAACAGAGGACTGCATGTTTTTCCCTGAGAGAAGCATAAGACAAACAGAAGTCAAACAGAAGTCGCTGAGAGCGCCATCCTTCTAAGCAGCCCCTCCCTTTCCCTTTCGGAGGGTTTGCCTGAACTTCGTAGCTAGTCAGCACTTAGACCACCTGGCCCCTTCTGTCCCTATCAACTCACCACTCCCCTCCTTTCTCAAACCACTTGGGGTGCCCTAAACCCTCACTGCCCCAAGCCCAAACTATCAACTAAGATCCTTGTCTGTTTCCAGTCACACCTAATGCACTGGGAAGTGAGGCTCCTAAAAACCAATCCACATCTATGTGCTTGTTTCCACTGTATTTGGGAGACAGGCTTTTTAGTTACTGTAACCAGATCTTTAATTAAAATCTACATAAAGTGCTTTTCGGTCCTTAGAGATACATGATATAAATAAGTGGCTTATGATCAAGAACGATAAATACATAGGTAAAAATAGCTCTAGCAAAGATGACCTTATGGCTCTGACACGGGCAGGCAGGGCACTTCTTCCCCATTACATTCTTAGTCATCTTATTCATGCCTATTTTTAAATGGAGTCCACAGACTAAAAGTCACGTTCTGAGGCTGAAGCTTTCAAATGACCCTAGTTCCAATAGAGACACTTTCTCCAGTTTATCAGTAGCTTTTAAACTCTGAGGTTAAACACAGCTCACCTCTTTCTGTAAATTAAGCGAGCATACTCAAAAACAAAGGAAACTTTAGAGAAAGCCCCATAAGATGTTCCCTCCTCTAAAAATTCCTGAGGGGAATTTTGACACAATTCCCCCAAAGACAGGATAACCAGTCCAAGGAAAAGGGACTTCCTCCCACCCCTCAATGACTGTAGTGTCACAGCACCCATGGTATTACCACTTCCCCTCAGGATAAAGTTCATGAAAGATGAAAGGTCTGTGGACTCTTGGTGGGGAGGGAAAGGGAGGGTCACTCAGGTTCCCAGTAGGGGTTTCATAGTGACAAAATCTAAAAGGGCTAGGAAGAGTTCAGGGGTGGCAGGGGAAAGATGTAGGCAATGATACAAATATCTGTAGAGGGAGCAGAACGAGCAGCTATTTCAAGGAAGGACAGGAAATAAAAGGTAAGTCTCAAAGAACATCAAGTCTGAAATCCAAAGATGCCAAAGCAAAAATCTGAAACAAAGTTTGGAAATCATTAATAGAAACAAAACAGTAAGTATTTGTTTTATTGAAATACTAGGCTTAGACCTGTGTGTATAACAAGAAAGCCTAATAATAGCACCATGGTTAGACTAGCCTGCATTTCCAAGCCATCATTTTACAATTTATTAAGCCAACAAGGGATCAAATGTCTCTCCATTCACCTGATGTGATCTTTTTATATGCACACAGCTAATGAGTTCCATTCGGAACAGCTGAAAATCTTCTGGCAGAAGCTTTAAAGATGAGCTCATGAATTCAGTTTAAATTTCACCAATTAAATTAGGTCAATGGAAGGAACTCAAATGAGTATTGCCCAATCACAGCCCATTATTTGTAAGTGATCAGTAACCTTAAAACTCCACTTAGACCTAATTATTGAAAACCTGCATATAACTAAGTGAAAAGATTAATTTCCATTCATCAACCTCTCAATCCCAGGTTTTCAAAGAAAAACCTATCTAAGGAATACTTACCAAAATCAGATAGGAAAATTAAAACCTAGGCCAGGCGTGGTGGCTCACGCCTGTAATCCAAGCACTTTGGAGGCCAAGGCAGGCAGATCACCTGAGATCAGGAGTTCAAGACCAGCCTGACCAACATGCTGAAACCCCGTCTTTATTTAAAAAAAGAAAATTAAAACCTGCATAGTTTATCAATCAGATTTGTTCCACTACAACCAGTTTGCATACAGTTACACATCAGTTCGTTCTGTATACACTCTCAACTGACCAGAACAAAGTTTAGCATAGAAAAGCTTTAAGAAACAGATTCCTAATTACAGAAGTTGCCAAGTTTAAAAGGGTATGAAAAAAACTAATGTAAATTTGAGACTCCTCTCCCTTTGTTTCAAATAGACTTTTGTAAAAATATATACAATTTTTACAAATACATTTACAAGTTGTCTTAAAATCTGAGGATATCCATATTCATAACTACTGAGCCTTCTGTCAAGTATTCTTGGCCATAAACTAGGCTAACAAACTAAGAATCATGGAAACCAAGCCAATGTATAACAAGTATAACAGTCCTGAACACTTGGGACTTTCTATTTCAAAAAGTATACTGGGAAAGCTAATTACAGAGAAGAAAAGCTTCCCTTGTACAGTACTGAGGCTTAACAGTCATAGTTATATTACCTGTAGCTTTTACACAGCTCACTGGCATTGTTAGTGCTTCTCTTAACACTACAGAATATTAATGAATTCGGCGGGTATATTTAATCAATTCTATGACTTGCCTGGCTACTGGCCACTCTCCTGTTCTCAACAAGGAAATTAACTCTTCCCACCCTACCATCTTCACTAAATCTACAAGTCCTCCTCCATAACCTCCCTAACAAAGTTCGCTTGTTGCTGCAACTGAACTTTGCTTCTTTCAGACAGTGACTCGTCAATCAAGGGGAGATCTTTTCCCATGCATTTATTCTTGTTAGCCATAATCTTCTGCCACTTGGCTAGGCTGCTAGAGGGCAACTCTTGGAAGTTACAGCTTGCAGTCCAGCTGATGTTACAGATGTTATCTGGTTTTGGTGGTGGTGATTGGTTAAAAGTCAACTATTGCACTTACAAGGCTATCTTATTAGATATGCCAAACCAGCTCCTACTCCAGCAACACCTGCAAAAGCCAGCAGCACATTTCTGATGCCACCTTCTAGGTCCTCTACATGGAAGAACTCCACAAACCCATCCTAGAAAACAAAAAAGAAAAGCACATTTTCAAGTATGGGTTTCTGCTCTCTTAACAACACTACTGTCCAGAGAAAAGGTGAATTGAAGTATCTAAGGCTTCCCCGTAAAACAACCCTAAATCAATTATTATTCAACCCTGGGGCAAAAAAAAAAAAAAAAAAAGGCATTTCTAAGTTCTTTATAGCTTCTTAAATGGGCACCCATAATGGTTAAACTTGATTTTACAGTACTATCTTGGTCATATTAGTATTTAACTAAACAAAGGGACTTCCAGAGTTCCGATGAAGTAAAAGACGCAAAACCTTACTCTCAAATCTCCATCACCTAATATCTCAATAACACCTCAACTGCGCAGCCTAGTTTTTCTCAACGTACATCCTACATCAGATCTGGGTTTCTGTTTACAACGCAGGCTCCACCCTATCTTCTCAATTAAAATAGAGAGGGCCTTAGGAATGTATTTCAGCTATCCTCCCCTGGTGACTTATTTCTCCACGGTTTGAATGCGCTGAATTCAACTGAATTGGAACAAAAATAATCTAGAGAAAAAACAAGATTTTTGATACAATTCAAAATCGCCAAACCACTATCTCTAAGGATCCATTACTTAAATAAACACCAAATAACCAGAGGTCCTTTAAGTAGAGCCTGCAAACAGCTGTGCGTCATAAAAACCTTCAGACATCCCCACCTCTCTAAAGAAAAATCCTTCATTCTACTTCCACTTCAAGGCCCCCTTCACCCTTAAAGCAAACTTACCCAGCCTCTTTGTTTAACTAGCCAGTCCCGTTTTGTCCTTACGAGAACGTCTGTGATACTTTCTGCTAATGGTTCAATGCAGCTTTCTTGGTTTATGGTCTTCAAGTGTTTGGCCACAAAGGCACCAAAAGATATGAGAGTCACAATCCTACCCCAGTTTGTTACGCCGTCGCTGAAAACATGGACCATCACTCGAGACAAAGATTTGACATCGTCTTCGTTTTTGATGTCCAGTTTCCGAAGCATGCCTGGGGAAGAAAAGCATGCAGGTCCTCACGGCCTCCTTTGTCTACACCCGCGCACTATTCGGCCGCCCACCCACGGCGGGGAAAGTTACTACAGGGATTTACAGCACTCAGGTCGACCCCACTTGAAATTGACATCCCACCCTTTCCGGTCTTTGAACAAGAGCTGCCATTTCCAAAAGAATCTAGATGGGCGGAAACAATGACTCACGGCCAGAATATTCCGGCTTCGGGAATGGGATCAGACACGTTCGATACCGACTCGTTTCGGTTTCCACCCGCCCTAGGCGGGCGAGTCCGCGGAGCGAGGGGAAACCAGGGAGCGAGGCCGCGGCGATGAATGAGCCCTTACCTTGGAAGGCCGTCTCGTGGTTGCGCTGCACGCCGTCCCCCACCCGCCGCAGGGTCTCCAGCGCCTTCCTGCTGGCGGCCCCAGCCCGGCCCATCGGCTTTGTGTCCTTGGCGCCGGTCGCCTGCTCCCGAAGGTACCGAGAGATAATCTCCAGCGACTGCCGGTACAATTCGTCGTCCTCCTCCTCTGCTGGCGGCGGCGTCGAGGGCAGGGACCCGTCCGTGCTGGAGCCATTCCCAGGCTCCCCGACCAGCTCCAGCAGGGGCAGGACGGCCGGCCGCTTCCCGAGAGGCTCCGGCTCGTAGCCGTCCAGCTCTTCTTCGGGCGACATGATGGCGTCGGTGGCCGGGGCTTCCATCTCCTCAAGCGGCGCCGCGCGGCGGGTGGGCGCGAAGAACAGCAGCCTCGAGGGGGTCGCGGTGACGTCGGGGACCTCGGCGCCAATGGGCGGCGGCCGCACGACCCTCCGGGCGTCAGGCGTGAGGGCGGCCGGGGGGCTAGCGCCGGCGCTTCCGCCAATCGCCGCGCCGGCCTCCCCTCCCCCTACCTCTCGCTGGGCCGAGGCCTCCTTCTCTGTGGCCAAAAGCCGCCCTCCCGGAGGGGTGGCGCCGCCGCTGCCGGCCCCCAAGCCGGCCCCCCCACAGTAGAGGTTCAGTCCGATTACCGCGTTTCTCTGGAGGCCAAACATCGCCAGTCGCCGCCGCAGCCGCCGCCTGGCTGAGAAAGTGGGGAAGACCCCGACTCCTTACTGGAAGGAAGCGGAAGTCAGAAGTGGCCGGGAGCGCCTCGATCACGGTTTTAGGACCGGTCTTACGCGGTGGCGTCAGTGAACTCGTATACGTTTTTTTAAAAACAGTCTTCCCATAAAAGGGGAAAGGGGTGGCAGCTTCCGGAGGGTTGCGCACGGCACTTACCGGCGGCCGGGGCGGGGCGGGCCGGGGCGGGGCGGGGCCGGGACCGGAGCCGGGGCGGGGCGGGGCGGGGCGGGGCCGGAGCCGGAGCTGGGCCTTCCGGTCCTCTGAGGCTCTGGCGGCCGGTTACGTAACGGCGGCTCCGAGCGCCCGGGCTCCAGGGCTCGAGCGCGCTCGTGCGCTCCTCAGGCCTTCTCGTGGCCGCCTCCGGGAGACCTGATTCGCTAGCCCCAGTTGCTGTTTTTTGCCACAGATTTTTTTACCAAACCAAAATTTGAACCACTGACTCACTCAGGGACTGGAGGAAGAAGACGGGGAAGTTCGGTGATGGATGGGAACGACTCTCTTAAATGATAGGGATACTTAAGAGGGCACAGCTGGGGACTCGTAGTTATTTTGCATATCCCCAGCTCTCTACTCGCAGTCTCATTTGGAAATGAGGATGCTCCGTGGACTGCCCTGAAGAACCATTTACATAAGTGAACTAAGCAAAAACTGCCGGCTAAACTATTCCTGCTCTCTGCTTGCCTCACCCATCTCTGCCCCATAGTCTGACGCTGTTTACACATAGGCCTTACTCCATTGGCAACTTGCCTGAGTCTTGACACCATTTCTGTTTGTTTTGAGACCGTCGCTCTGTCGTCCAGGCTGGAGTGCAATGGCACGACCTCAGCTGACTGCAACCTCCACCTCCCACGTTCAGACGATTCTGGTACCCCAGCCTCCCAAGTAGCTGGAATCACCACCACACCTGGCTAGTTTTTGTATTTTTAGTAGGGATGGTGTTTCACCATGTTGGCCAGGCTGGTCTCGAACTCGTGGCCTCAAGTGACCCACATGCCTCAGCCTCCCGAAGTGCTGTGATTACAGGTGTGAGCCACCTCGCCAGGCTAATTTTTGTATTTTTAGTAGAGATGGTGTTTCACCATGTTGGCCAGGCTGGTCTTGAACTCCTGGCCTCCAGTGATCCACCCGCCTTGGCCTCTTTAAAGTGCTGGGATTACAGACAGCCACCCCACCCGGCCGACATCATTTATTTTTGTATTAATAATAAGGCACATTTGACTCTAGGACTTTGTAAACCCCTTGAGAACGATGATCCTGTTACATACCATGTAAGTTAACGTTAACTAAAGCAGCCTTTTTGTTAAAAGATCTGTAAAAAGAATAGCTAAAATTTGAAAGCAAGGTGCTGAGGGACATGGGAAAGGTGAGGTAGGTCACTTAGTGATTGATTGATTGATTGATGAGGTCTTTCTCTGTCACCCAGGCTGGAGTGCAGTGATGCCATCAGGGCTCATTGCTGCCGCAACCTCCTGGACTCCTGGGCTGAAGTGATCCTCCCACCTCAGCCTCCTGAGTAACCGGGAAGACAGGTGCATGCCACCGTGCTCAGCTAATTTTTTTTTATTTTTTGTAGAGATGGAGTATTGCTATTTTGCCAGGCTGGTCTTGAACTTCTGGGCTCAGGCGGTCCTCCTACCTTGGCCTCCCAAAGTGTTGGGATTACAGGCCGGGCGTGGTGTCTCACGCCTGTAATCCCAGCACGTTGGGACACCAAAGTGGGTGGGTCCCTTGAGCCCAGGAGTTCGAGACCAGCCTGGGAAACATGGCAAAATCCTGTCTTTAAAACACAAAAATTAGATGGGTGAGGTGGCGTGTGCCTGTAATCCCAGCTACTCTGGAGGCTGAAGCAGGAGAATTGCTTGAACCTGAGAGATGGAGGTTGCAGTGAGCTAAGATCGCACCACTGCACTCCAGCCTGGGCAACAAAGCAAGACTCGGTCTCAAAAAATAAATAAACGAAAATATTGGACTTATAGGGCGTGAATCACACACTTGGCAGAAAGTTCCTAATCCCCAAAATATCACAGTTTAGTAAGGCAATATGGCATCCATACCATCCAGTTATGTTTTGGGCAGGAGCTAGAACCATAGGGGTTTATAGTATGAATGGTGAGGATAGAAGCCTTCTGTGGTTGTAGTGAATAAGAAATGGTTTCTCTAAGGAACTTCTAATCTTGCACAGCAACTATCCATAATGTGAGATGGAATGTATGCTCTATACAACGCATTAACAACATCATTTTGGAGTTCAGAGGTTGGGAAATTTACTTTGGGCTGAGAGCTAGAGGAAAAGTGTTATGGAAGAGGTAGCTTTGCTGTCGTGCTTTATAAAGTAAACTTTTATCAGGTGGTAAAGGGGAAAGAGACTGAGGAAATAGGAAGAGCAATGGTTTTTCCTTGTACAGAGGCTAAAAAGGGAAATGCAAGTTTCACTCTAAAATAAAATAAGTTCGGCCAGTCACAGTGGCGCACGCCTGTAATCCCAGCACTTTGGGAGGTCGAGGCAGGTGGATCAGCTGAGGTCAGGAGTTCATGACCAGCCTGACCATCATGGTGAAACCCCATCTTAAAAAAAAAAAAAGAAAAGAAAAGAAATGAAGTGTTGCTTTGTTGTCCAGGATGGTCTCCAACTCCTGGCCTCAAGGGATCCTCCCACCTGAGCCTCTTGAATAGCTGGGATTACAAGCATGAGCTACCACACCCAGCTTCAAATACATTTTTTATTTTGTTTTATTTTTGAGATGAAGTCTTGCTTTGTTGCCCAGGCTGGAGTGCAGTAGCGCAATCTTGGCTCACTACAACCTCCACCTCCCGGGTTCAAGTGATTCTCCTGCCTCAGCCTCCCAAGTAGCTGGGACTACAGGTGCCCCCCATCATGCCTGGCTGATTTGTGTATTTTTAGTAGAGATGGGGGGTTCACTGTGTTGGCCAGGCTGGTCTCGAACTCCTGACCTTGTGATCCACCCACCTCAGCCTCCCAAAGTGCTGAGATTACAGGCGTGAGCCACCACATCTGGCCTTTTTTTTTTCTTTCTTGGCTCACCATATCCTCTGCCTCCAGGTTCAAGTGATTCTCCTGCCTCAGCCTCCTGAGTAGCTGGGATTACAGGTGTGTGCCACCATGCCCAGCTAATTTTTGTATTTTTAGTAGAGACAGCGTTTCACCATGTTGGTCAGGGTGGTCTTGAACTCTGACCTCAGGTGATCCACCCGCCTCGGCCCCACAAAGTGCTGGGATTACAGGCATGTGCCACTGCGCCCGGATGATTTTATTTTATTTTTAGAGACAAGGTTTTGCTCTGTTGCCCAGGCTGGAGTACAGTGGTGCAATCATAACTCTGAGCACCTCAGCTTTCCCAAGCAGCTAGGACTGCAGGCGTGTACCATCACACCCAGCTAATTTTTTTTGAGACAGTCTCACTCTGTCGCCCAGGCTGGAGTGCAATGACACAATCTTGGCTCACCGCAACTTCCACCTCCTGGGTCCAAGCAATTCTCGTGCCTCAGCCTCCCGAGTAGCTGAGGTTATAGGTGCGTGCCACCACACCCAGCTAATTTTGTGTTCTTAGTAGAGACAGAGTTTCTCCATGTTGGTCAGGCTGGTCTCAAACTCCTGACCTCAGGTGATTCACCCGCCCAGTCTTTTTTTTAAAAAAAAAAAAGGCCGGGTGTGGTGGCTCATGCCTGTAATCCCAGCACTTTGGGAGGCTGAGGCAGGCAGATCATGAGGTCAGGGGATCAAGATCAGCCTGACCAACATGGCAAAACCCCCTCTCTACAAAAAAATAGCTGGGCGTGGTGATGCGTGTCTGTAGTCCCATTTACTCAGGAAGCTGAGGCAGGGGAATTGCTTGAACCTGGGAGAGGGAGGTTGCAGGGAGCCGAGATCACACCACTGCACTCCAGCCTGGAAACAGAGCAAGGCTCCATCTCAAAAAAGAAAAAAAGAAATAAGGTGACATGTAGCTGGGTGATAGTACTAGAAGTTGAAAAGATCCATTGAGAGACACTGTGGAGCAGGGTCCATAGGGCTTGATGACTAAGAAGGGAACAGAACAGAGTGTAACATATCACGAGCTAGGCATCGTATTACTCAAGATCAGCAGGCTGACCACCTTCTAGACTCCTATGGACTGCCCTAGAGAGTCACTGCTCTCACCCTATGCAGCAAGGAGACAAGGCATCAGCAGGATCTCTTGGGAGGGCCGGTCCTCAGGGAGTTTTAATTCACTTAGGGCTCCTGGTCCTTAGCTTTAGTCAGTCATAGGAACCTCTAGATTTGTCCACACTCCGTAAAAATAGCTCTTACTCCCAGGATAAATATCCTGGCCACAGTCCTGAACCTCAAAATAAAAACACAAGAAACCTGTTGTTGACTAGATTCTGCCATTCTTTCGCCCAGGCTCATGTGTGTAATCCTAGCATGTGGGGAGGCTGAGGCAGGAAGGTCACTTGAGCTCAGGAGTTCAAGGCCAGTCTGGGCAACATAGCGAGAGCCTGTCTCCATTTTAAAAGTTAGTATAGGGCGGGCCCAGTGGCTCATGCCTGTAATCCCACCACTTTGGGAGGCCAAGGCAGGTGGATCACCTGAGGTCAGGAGTTCAAGATCAGCCTGACCAACATGGTGAAACCCCGTCTTGACTAAAAAGTACAAAAATTAGACAGGCGTGGTGGTGCACACCCATAATCCCAGCTACTTGGGAGGCTGAGGCAGTAAGAATTGCTTGAGCCCAGGAGGTGGAGGTTGCAGGGAGCCGAGATTGCGCTGTTGCACTCCAGCCTGGGTGACAGAGCAAGAGGGACCCTATCTCAAAAAAATTAATATGTGGCTGGGCACGGTGGCTCACGCCTGTAATCCTAGCACTTTGGGAGGCCGAGGTGGGTGGATCACCTGAGGTCAGGAGTTCAAGACCAGCTTGGCCATCATGGTGAAACCCCATCTTTAAAACAGAAAAAAAAGAAAAAAGAAAAAAGGAAAAAAAAATTAATATGTAGCTTCTCCCTTGACAAGATGGCCACGCTGGCGGTACCAGAAAGTGCTCCTCGCACTATGCCGGCCCCAGCGGACAGCAGCCTCAGCCTCGGTCCTAAGTCCAGTCCCACCCCAGTGTCAACACTAGCACTGGCTGCAGCTCCGGCTCCAGCCTCATCCTCAGACCCTCTAGCAACAGCGGCTGTGACTGTGGCTCTGGGCCAGACCTCGGCCTCAGCGCAAGCTCCAGTGCAGACTCCAGCGCCCGCTATGTTTGGTCCTGCTATCTCAGGGCCCTTTCCCGGCAGCTGCGTGGTCTGGCTGCACCCAGTCATTTTGGCCTCCATTGTGGACAGCTAAGAGTGATGGAACGAGGGAGCTATCCTAGTTATCGGGACCCTGTTGGGAACTGTCGACAAACACTCGGTGGAGGTCACCAATTGGTTTTTAGTGCCGCACAGTAAGAAGATGAAGTGGCTGTTTACACAGAATTTGCTAAGAACATGTATGAACTGCAGCCAGGCGCGGTGGCTCACGCCTGTAATCCCAGCACTTTGGGAGACTGAGGTGGGCAGATCATGAGGTCAGGGGTTCGAGACCAGCCTGGCCAACATGGTGTAACCCGTTCTCTACTTAAAAATACAAAAAAAGCCAGGCGCGGTGGTTCACGCCTGTAATTCTAGCACTTTGGGAGGCCGAGGTGGGTGGATCACCTGAGGTCAGGAGTTCAAGACCAGCCTGGCCATCATGGTGAAACCCCATCTTTAAAAAAAATAGAAAAAAAAAAAATACAAAAAAGGTGGTGGAGGTTAAAAAAAAAAATTAGCCAGGTGTGGTGGTGCACACCTGTAATCCCAGCTACTTGGGAGGCTGAGGCAGGAGAATTGCTTGAACCCAGGAGGCGGAGGTTGCGGTGAGCTGAGAGCGCACCATTGCACTCCAGCCTGGGCAACAAGAGTGAAACCCCATCTCAAAAAAAAAAAAAAAATTGAAAATTAGAACATGTATGAACTGAATAAAAAATGAGCCCATTCTCGGTGGGAGGCTACCTTGGCTGGTAGGCTGCAGGCCATGACATCACAGAGCACTCTGTGCTGATTCAGGTGTGCTACAGCCTGGAGGCCCCCAACCCCACCCACCTCGCTGTGCTCACAAGTCTCCGGAACGTCTGCATGAGCCTCAAGGCCTGTGTCAGCACTTTAATGGATGTCCCTCGGAGGACCACGGGAGTGACGTTCACACCTCTGACAGTGAAATATACATACTATGACACTGAACGCACTGGAGTTGACCTGATCACAAAGACCTGTGTTAGCCCCAACCGAAGGATCAGACTCTCAAGTGACTTGCAGCAAGTAGGAGGGGCATCAACTTGCATCAAGGACGCCCTAACCACAGTGTTGCAATATGCAGAGGATGTACCGTCTGGAAAGGTGTCAGCTGACAATACTGTGGGAAGCACCCACAGTAGTTCCCAGTGACTTCCAGACCATGCTTAACAGCAACATCAATGACCTGCTGATGGTGACCGGGCCAGTCTCACACATTCGCAGATTGCCCTCAATAAGAAACTTGTAAACCTGTGAATGGGTCCCAAGCAGTAATCCTAGCACTTGGGGAGGCTGAGGCGGTACACCTGCCGGTCTAGGTCTCAACCCCAGGACTCAGAATGAAGTGAAGGAGAAATGGTTTTTTGTAGTCGAGTCACACTGAGACAGTCAACTGCTTTTGACTCTAATAAACATAGCCTACTTTTTGTAAAAAGTAAAAAATGAAAAAAAAAGACATATATTTGTATATTTTAAATATTTTTTCTTTTTTTTTATTTTGTTTTTTGTTATATATTTATATAATATTTATAAAGAACCATATATATATATACATATATATTTATATATAAAATCCTTTGAAACTTCCACAAACTGTGAGCACATTTCCTCCCCAAAATGTGTCTTTGTCTCAGAGAATTCATTTACATCATTTTTTTCAAAACAGGAAAAAAGTTAGGTCCCAGGGAGGAACTAAGATGAACTCTAACAGCTTTGTCCTCCGGTCTTTGGAGCCTGGAACTGGGCATACTTAATATCTCATGTTGCCGTCCCCTGTCCTCTAGTTGAAAAACTCTTTGTTCTTATCTCTGTAACTGTCTCTCTTAATTACTCAGCCCCTTTATTCCTCAGCCTGGTAAAGCAGTGTTTTTCTTTTCTTCCTTTTTAGGCCCTATGTATAATCTGTGCTTTGAGAGGCTCTCAACTCTGCTGATAGAATTTTCTGGAACTATTGCAGCACCCTGTTCTCTTCTCCTAACTTGAGGCTAATCTTTAGCCTTTAATCTCTAAAGCCTGTTTATGCCATATTCTTTTTTTTTTGGACCAACAGCCGCACACCGTGCAGACCCCACATGCTCCCCGGCCGAGCCCAGACTTTTTTTTTTTTTTTTTGAGTTAGAGTCTTTTTTTTTTTTTTTTAAATTTAATATTTAAGATGGGGTTTCACCATGATGGCCAGGCTGGTCTTGAACTCCTGACCTCAGGTGATCCACCCACCTCAGCCTCCCAAAGTGCTAGGATTACAGGCATGAGCCACCGCGCCCGGCCTATGCCATACTTTTACATACTGTGCCGCCAGCACACCACCTCCCATCACAACACCATAATCATTTTTACATACGAAGTCATTTTCAAATATAAGATCATAATTTCACCAGGCGTGGTAGCTGGCAAACGAGCCTGGACAACAAAGGCGAAACTCCATCTCAAAACCCAAAAAACAACCAAATTTGGTGGCATGTACCTGCGGTCCCAGCCACTAGGAAGGCTGAAGTGGGAGAATCCCCTGAATCTAGAAGGTCGAGCCTGCAGCGAGCCCTGCTGGGGCCACTCTACTCCAGCCTGGGTGACAGAGGCCGTGCCTCAAAAAAAAAGTTTCAGATTTTGGATTTTTGTATCTAAAATCTGATTCTGTGTTATGAGAAAACACTGAGAAAAAAGTCTGATTCTATATATTTTTTGATTTATTTAGAGGCAGGGTCTGACTGTATTGGCCAGGCTGGTCTAGACCTTCTGGGCTCAAGCTATCCCTCTGCCTCAGGCTTCCAAAGTGCTGGGATTACAGGCATCAACCACTGCACCTGGCTCTGATTCTCTCTCTATATATTTTGATCCTATATTTTTTAAAGTTTCTCAGTTTTAATTTCCATTAGGACAAATGTTGGTAGATACAACCAACATAAACACAAAGCTTTTGGGGTCCGCAATACATTTTAAGAACATAGGCCAGACATGGCGGCTCAAACTTGCAAATCCCAGCACTTTAGGAGGCTGAGGCAGAAGAATGGCTTGAGCACAGGAGTTGAAGACCAGCCTGAGCAACAGAGTCAGACCCTGTCTCTACAAAAAAAAAAAAAAAGAGGCCAGGTGCAGCAGCTCACGCCTGTAATCTCAGCACTGTGGGAGACCAAGGCAGGTGGATCACCTGAGGTCAGAAGTTTGAGACCAGCCTGGCCAATATGGTGAAACCCCTCTCTACTAAAAATACAAAAGTTAGCCGGGCATGGTGGCATGCGCCTGTAGTTCCAGCTATGCGGGAGGCCGAGGCGGAAGATTCGCTTGAACCCAGGAGGTGGAGGTTGCGGTGAGCGGAAATCGCACCACTGTATTTCAGCCTGGGCAACAGAGCAAGACTCCATCTCACACACACACAAAATTCATTAAAAAGTAAAAATTTAAAAAGAATATAGAGGGTTTCTAAGGCAAAAAAAAGTTTGAGAAACAGTGATATATTAGATTATATACAGGCTGGGCATGGTGGCTCATGCCTGTAATCCCAGCTGAGGCAAGTGGATCGTTTGAGCTCATGAGTTCCAGATCAGCCTGGGCAACATGATGAAACCCCGTCTCTATCAAAAATACAAAACATTAGCTGGACATGGGATGCACGCCCGTGGTTCCAGCTACTTGAGAGGATCTCTTGAGCCTGGGAGGTAGAGGCTGCATGCTACACTCCAGCCTGGGTGACAGAGTGACACCCCATCTCAAAAAAATATATATATTATATATACATGCTTATCCAAGTATCTGACAAATAAACACTCAAATTTTTTTTTTTTTTGAAACAAGGTCTCACTCTGTCACCCAGACTGGAGTGCAGTGGCATGCTCGTGGCTCACTGCAGCCTCAACCTCCTGGGCTCAAGAGATCCCCTCCCGTGACTGCCGGTAACTGGAACTACAGGCCTGCGCCACCACATGCTCTTAAACTCCTGGGCTCGTGCCATCGCCTGCCTCAGCCTCTGAAAGTGCTGGGATTACAGGTGTGAGCCACATCCAGCCAGCAGTACCTGTTAGCATGTAGTAGGAGCATAGGGTAGTGGTGGGGGCTCAGTTTGAAGTTTGGTGACAGATTGTGAAGGGCTTTCAGTGCTATTGATAAAATTTTAAACATGGATGACATGATTGAATTTTGTAGTTGAGGAAGCCCAGTCTAGGAGCGGTAGGTAAAGGGGAGCGGAGGCTGGTCCATGGGAATCTAGTTGTTGCCGTTGTCTGGGGGAAATCTGACAAGGAGCTGAACAAATTAATCAAGAATGGGAAAGGATGAAAGGCCACTGATTTGAGGACTTCTCAAGGTAGAATTCAGCAAGATTTGATAACCAATTGGATATGTGACCAAAGAGAAAGGAAGAAGTTTAAGATAAATTCCAAGATTTCCACTATAGGAGGCTGAGTAACTAGTGATGCTATTTCTTTTCTTTTCTTTTCTTTTTTGAGATGTAGTTTTGCTCTTGTTGCCCAGGCTGGAGTGCAGTGGTGCAATCTCGGCTCACTGCAACCTCCACCTCCCGGGTTCAAGCAATTCTCCTGCCTCAGCCTCCCGAGTAGCTGAGACTACAGGCATGCACCACCACGCCCAGTAATTTTGTATTTTTAGTATAGACAGGATTTCTCCATGTTGGTCAGGCAGGTCTTGAACTCATGACCTCAGGTGATCTGCCTGCCTCAGCCTCCCAAAGTGCTGGGAATACAGTCATGAGCCACGGTGCCAGGCCAATGCTTCTTCAATTTATTTATTATATATTTTTAGAGACAGATCTTGCTCTCTCACCGAGGCTGGTGTGCAGTGGTGCCATCATAGCTCACTGTAACCTTGAACTCCTAGGCTCAAGAATCCTCCTGTTTAAGCCTCTTCAGTAGCTGGAATTACAGGTGCTGGCCATCACACTCACCCTAATTTTTATTTTTATTTTTCCTTGAGACAGGGTCTTACTCTGTTACCCAAGCTGGAGTGCAGTGGTGCGGTCTTGGCTCACTGTAACCTCTGACTCCCAGGTTCAAGCAATTCTCCTGCCTCAGCCTCCCAAGTAACTGGGACTATAGGTGTGTGTCACCACACCTGGCTAATTGTTTTAGTAGAGACAAGTCTTGCCATGTTGTCCAGGCTGGTCTTGAACGGTCTTGCCATATTGTCCAGGCTGGTCTTGAACTCCTGGCCTCAAGTGATCCACCTGCCTTAGCCTCCCAAAGTGCTGGGATTACAGGTGTGAACCACTGCACTTGGCTTACTTTTTTTTTTTTTTTTTTGTAGAGACAGGGTCTTGCTATGTTGCTCAGGCTGCTCTCGAACTCAAAGCATTGGGATTACAGGTATGAGCCACTGTGCCTGGCCAGTGCTTTTAAATAAGGGTATATATATATATTTGGAAGAATAGCTTTGTTGGGAGAGTGATACATACTGAGCCAGAAGTGCTGTGAGACTCAGTAGGTAAGGAATCTAACAGAAATACAGGATTAAGGCTACAGGAATGGTCAGGGCTACAGAAATATTTCAGGAGTCATCAAGAAGTAGATTATAGTTTAAAGAGAAGACAACATTTGCTGAGCATCTGTTAAATGGCAGACACTCTGGTGTTTGTACATGGGTAGGGCACTCATAATTGATGGCCTCAATTTTCTTTGAAAGGGAAACCCTCTAAGGGCTGAGGTACTAGCGCAGTTGGGTAGTCTTTTTGAGAAGAGTTTGGGACAGCTCCGTTTGGGACAGTTTGGGACCTCCGCCTCCCGGGTTCCAGCTATTCTTCTGCCTCAGCTTCCCAACTTGTTTGGGACCTAACCACTTTATCATTCTTGCAGAGAATGCGCCTGTCTTTGCTGATGCTGTCTTCTTCCAGTGAAATGGAAATCAAAAGACAAATTCCTTTCTACTTTACCTTTGAAATTCAGCTATAATCGCAGTTGAAGAGCACAGGCTTTGATGTCAGAGAGATGTGGGTTTGAATCTGCTTCTGCCTGTTATTAGTTGAGTGACCCTGGCTGAAAAACTGAATCTTCCTGGTCTGTTTCCACATCTATAAAATGAGTACGATAGCTACCTTTCTGAATTATTATGGATTAAATGAATAATAAACAATTAGTTCAGTCCCTTCACATAATTAGTACTGAAGAAAAGATATTTCTGAGATAAGGTCTCACTCTGTTGCCCAGGCTAGAGTGCAGTGGCTTGATGATAGTTTATTGCAGCCCTGAACTCCTTGGCTCAAGTAATCCTCCTGCCTTGGCCTCCCAAGTAGCTGGGACTAAAGGCACCTACTACCACACCCAGGTAATTAATTATTATTATTATTTTTTGTAGCGACAGAGTCTTGCTAAGTTGTGCAGGATGGTCTTGAACTCCTCAGTTTGAGATCTTCCCAGGTCAAGCTCTCAAAGTGCTGAGATTATAGGCATTAGCCACCTTGCCCACCCTATTATTAGTCCTCCCAACAACTCTAAGAGAAACAGATTATATTCTTATCCCCTCCTTTTTTTTTTTATTGAGATGAAGTCTCACTGTTGTCAGCCCAGGCTGGAGTGCAATGGTGCTATCTTGGCTCATTGCAACCTCCGCCTCCCGGGTTCCAGCTATTCTTCTGCCTCAGCTTCCCAAGCAGCTGAGATGACAGGTGCCTGCCACCACGCCTGGCTAATTTTTTAAGTTTTTAGTAGAGATGGGGTTTCACCACATTGGCCAGGCTGGTCTCCAACTCCCGACCTCAGGTGATCCACCCATCTCGGCCTCCCAAAGTGCTGGGATTACAGGCATGAGCCACCATACCTGGCCACTTATCTCCATTTTTTTACAGAAAAAGAAAATTAAATGCAGGTTTGAGAATTTATCTACAGCCAACTTTTTTTCTTTATTTAAATTTTTCTATTTATGCCTGAAAGATAATATAGCCAACTTTTAATTGATGGCTACTAGCATTTGAATTCAAGTCTAATTGTAGAGCCTTTTCTTTTTTTTTTGAGACTGATTTTCGCTCTTGTTGCCCAAGTTGGAGTGCAATGGCACGATCTCGACTCACTGCAACCTCCGCCTCCCGGGTTCAAGCGATTCTCCTGCCTTCGCCTCCCGAGTAGCTGGGACTACAGGCATGCACCACCATGCCCAGCTAATTTTTGTATTTTTAGTAGAGACGGGGTTTCACCACGTTGACCGGGATGGTCTTGATCTCTTGACCTCATGATCCACCTGCCTCGGCCTCCCGAAGTGCTGGATTACAGGTGTGAGACACCGCACCCAGCCTAATTTTTTGTATTTTTAGTAGAAACAGCATTTCATCATGTTAGCCAGGCTGGTTTCGAACTCCTGACTTCAGGTGATCCACCCACCTCAGCCCCACAAAGTGCTGGGATTACAGGCAGGAGCCACTGCGCCCAGCCAGAGCCCATTCTTATCCAGGAAGACTATGTAGCAGGAGGAAGGAGGACCACGCAGAATTCTGAGGAATACTAATGTTTAAGTGGTGGGCAGGAAAAAAGGAAGAACCAGAGATGAATTGTTTAAGTATTAGTCTGTTAGGGCTGATTACAAAGTAACAAAGGCTAAGTGGCTTACGCAACAGAAATTAATTTCCTTACCGTTCTGGAGGCTAGAAGTCCAAGTTCAAGGTATGGAAGGTTGTTTCTTCTGGGGCCTCTTGTAGATGGCTCTATCTTATCTTGTCCTGTGTCTTTATTTATTTATTACACCTTAAACATTTTATTTTGATTGTATATATAGGAAGTTACCACAATTCTGGGATGCACAGCCACAGCCATTACTTAGATTAAGCAGATTTTAGTTTCCCTTCATCTTTTTATAGTGGCTTAGGATTCTCTATCACGCAACGAAATTCTATGATTTCCAGTCTCCATTTTTTTAAAAGATAAATAACTAGCTAAATTATTTCGAATAACCTGAAGTTGGAAGAGAGTGTTTTTATGTTTCACATTTTTTTCTCCAAACTTTGAGAATGGTCTCATCCACACCAAATAAACATTTAAAAAATGTCTTGCATTCATTCAGTCTTTCCAATGCATTCAGTTTTATTAGAAACATCTCTCTTTTTATTCTCATAATTCATGGATTATGTGCTAATGTTAAAATTTACATAATTATTATCAAAAGCATAACTGGTATAAGCAGATCTCGGAACAAACATCACTGTCTCTGGATGTGCATACAAATCTGCTGATGAGAGCCTAAATGTATGTCAGTCAATGCTCTCTCACATATGCAGACCCTGTGGTCATTATGATCTATTTCCTTTCAAAGGGCAACAAATACCACTTTTTTTTTTTTTTTTTTTGAGACAGAGTCTCACTCCGTCGCCAGATGCCAGACTGGAGTGCAGTGGTGCGATCTCAGCTCACTGCAACCTCTGCCTCCTGGGTTCAAGCAATTCTCCTGCCTCAGCCTCCAGAGTAGCTGGGACTACAGGCGTGCGCCACCACGCCCAGCTAATTTTTGTATTTTTAGTAGACACAGGGTTTCACCATGTTGGTCAGGCTGGTCTCGAACTGCCGACCTCGTGATCCACCTGCCTCAGCCTCCCAAAGTGCCGGGATTACAGGCATCAGCCACCACATCCGGCCTGAATGAGACGGAGTTTTACTCTTTTGCCCAGGCTGGCACAATCTCGGCTCACAGCACCCTCCACCTTCTGGTTTCAAGCGATTCTCCTGCCTCAGCCTCCCAAGTAGCTGAGATTACAGGCACCTGCCCCCACACTTGGCTAATTTTTGTATTTTTAGTAGAGATGGGGTTTCACTACGTTGGCCAGGCTGGTCTTGAACTCCTGACCTCATGATCTGCCCACCTCGGCCTCCCAAAGTGGTGAGATTACAAGTGTAAGCCACCGCATCTGGCCGGGTTTTTTTTTTTTTTTTTTAGATTTGCCGTGAAGGTACCTTTCTACAGAGAGGATTTGTATTTGGTTCTCTGCAGTGCCAGATAATTAGGTTACTATCAGCCTGTAACTACTTTAAAATGAATTCTGGGCTTGGCCAGGTGTGGTGGCTCACGCCTGTAATCCCAACACTTTGGGATGCCAAGGTGGGTAGATTACTTAAGGTCATGACTTTGAGACCAGTCTGGCCAACATGGTGAAATTCCATCTCTACTGAAAATACAAGAATTAGTCGGGCATGGTGGTGGGAGCCCGTAATCCCAGCAATTTAGGAAGCCGAGGCAGGAGAATTGCTTGAACCTGGGAGGCAGTTTGCAATGAGCCGAGATGGCATCACTGCACTCCAGCCTGGGCGACAGAGGGAGACTCCATCTCAGTAAGTAAATAAGTAAATATAATAAATTATAGGCTTAAAGTGTTTCTGTCTATTTAGGTAGTATAAACTTAGACTATACATCATGAAGACCAGCCTGTGAATTCCCAGGGGAGGTCTTCCCGCAACCCCTCACTTCCACCCCCTGATTCAGAGCCAAGACTGAAGTAGGGACATTTCCTGGCTGTCTCTTTCTTCAAGGCTGGTATTTACTGGTTTACCCTTTCATTGACAGTGGAGCCTGTGTCCAAGAAATCATTCAAGTTGAAGCTCTGTTATTGAAGATTTGGTGCACTCCCCTACCGCGGTCACCAGTTCCAGCCATATGTTTCTTGGAGTCATACTTTTTGCTTTTTATATTCAAGCTGGTGGTTTTCGGTGTTTTATGGTGGAATAATTGTTCAGAGTGTCTAGTGTGTCATATTGGTAGAAATGAAAGTCTGATTCTTCAGTGAATGTTTATACCTCCACTGTTAGTTCTACGAGGGCAGAAGCTTGATTTATCTTGCTCACTGCTGGTTTTTTTTTTTTTTTTTTTTTTTTTTGAGACAGAGTCTCGCTTTGTTACCCAAGATGAAGGGCAACGGTGTAATCTGTTTACTGCAACCTCCGCCTCCCAGGTTCAAGCGATCTCCTGCCTTAGCCTCCCGAGTAGTTGGGATTACTTACAGGCACCTGCCATCATGCCCGGCTAATTTTTGTATTTTAGTAGAGATAGGGTTTCACCACGTTGGCCTGGCTGGTCTTGAACTCGCAACCTCAAGTGATCTGCCCACCTCAGCCTCCCAAAGTACTGGGATTACAGGCGTGAGCCACCATGCCTGGCCTCACTGCTGTTTTTCTGGCCCTGTGACTGGTTTTGTGGAAGACAATTTTTTCGATGGATCTGGTGGGGGTGGTTCGGGAGGTAGGAATGGTTTGGGGATAAAACTGTTCCATCAGATCATCAGGCATTAAGATTCTTGTAAGGAGCATGCAACCCAGATCCCTTGCATACACAGTTCATGATAGGGTTTGTGATTCTATGAGAATGTAATGCCTGTGAATCTGACAGGAGGCAGAGCTCAGGCTGCCATGCTCAGTTACCAGTCACTCATCTCCTGCTGTGCGGCCTGGTTCCTAACAGCCCATGAACTGGGGCTGGTCTGCAGCCCAGGGGTTGGGGACCCGTCTCACTCAATATATGAAAGTGGGAAGAAAGTCAGGAGTTCCCAAAAGGACAAGACAGGAAAAAAAATTCAGATAAGGACTGAAAATAGGCAATTGTATCTGGTAATTAGAATAGATGTAATAAAGTAATAAGAACAAAAGCTTAATTTCAGTGGGTTGCAGAATTAACAGAGCTGAAGAAGGTATAGAAAATGAAACTTCTCAGGCTGGGTGTGGTGGCTTATGCCTGGAATCCCATCACTTTGGGAGGCCAAAGCGGGAGGATCACTTGAGTTCGAGATCAGCCTGGCCAACATGGCGAAACCCCATCTCTACTGAAAAATAAAAATTAGCTGGATGTGGTGGCATGCTCCTGCAGTCCCAGCTACTCGGGAGGCTGAGACAGGAAAACTGCTTGAACCCGGGAGGCAGAGGATGCAGTCAGCCTAGATCGCACCAGTGCACTCCAGCCGGGGCAACAGAGTGAGACTCTGTCTCAAAAAAAAAAAAAACCAAAAAAAACAAACCAACTTCTCTTTTAAGAAATGTGAGAGAGAGATCCAAGATGGCCGATTAGCAACAGCTCAGGAATGTAGCTCCCAGTGAAAGCGCAGAGAACGAGTGGACGCCGCACTTTCCGACGAATTTTTGTTGCCCACAGACCGGGAGATTCCCGGCAGAGGAGCCAC
>CAUYQU010017193.1:0-17605 GCA_963574635.1 Cheracebus regulus | reverse complement strand
GGTGATGAAGTTTTTCTGTTTCTTAGTTTTCCTTTGGCGGATGCTCGTTCCCCACAGAGCCGGACCTTCCCGGGTTCGCTGTGCTTGCTGTGAAACTCTCAGTCCTTGGCGCTTCCAATTGCTGTTTTCCTTGTGGGGATGGGACAAGCCGAGCCCGTCCGTCCCGTATACTCCGCACCGGGAAGCGCCGCGCTGGGGCGCCGGCAAAACAGCCGCGCCGGCCAAACGAGTCGCGCTGGCGACCCGTGTGTCTCCTCTGCCGGGAATCTCCCGGTCTGTGGGCAATAAAAATTCGTCGGAAAGTGCGGCGTTCACTCGTTCTCTGCGCTTTCACTGGGAGCTACATTCCTGGGCTGTTGCTAATCGGCCATCTTGGATCTCTCTCTAATCATGTTTTTATATATTGCACAGAGAAGTGTCAGAAGAGGAAGTTACCAAACTTTAATAAAGTTGTTTCAATAAAGCTAATTTAAAGTGAACCATCATACTTCAGTGCATTATTTTGGCTTCTAACATCTTCAAATCTGAATGGTCCTCTAGAGAGATAACGTCTTCCATAGCTCAGGACCAAGTTTCATCTACTTCTAGCTCATTGATCTATAACCAATAGAACACAGCAAAGATGAAGGAATGCCACTCCCATGATTACATGACATTATGTAAGACTTTTATCTTAGCAGACTGAATGACAAACAATCTCCTACTGGCCTTAAAGAAACAAAGTGCCTTGCTGTGAACTGCCTATGGAAGAGGCCACAAGGCAAAGAATTGCAGGCAGCATTTTGGACCTAATGTGAAAAAAGTTGAGTAACGGACAGGTAAAACAGGTAAACGGGTTCCCATACCAGCTCTGCCTGTGTGTCTTTCATCAAGTCTTTTTTTAATTTTCTTCATCTTCCTCACTGATATCAGCTTCTGATCACATAGAGAACAAGGATTTACCTCTCTGTGTGTTTTAGGAGGACTAAATCAATGACGGACCAAAGTGGAGATGGTCAGTGGCTGAATTTGAACTATGATGGGATTCCCATGCAATCAAGCATGGCAGAGAAGGTACAGTAAAATCTCTTCCCTCTTTCTCCACCAGGTGAAAAGGCAAGGAATGATGAGGACAGTCAAGTAGAGTTACAGTATAGTAATGAAGATCTCAATGGAATGGGAAGCTAAGTTAAAGCATTGCAGTGCCGTTAAGTAGTATTTATTTCTAGCTTTACTTAAAACTTGCCTGTGAAACATCGCAAAGTTAAAATATACAATTTGGCCAAACTACGTGAGTAATTAAAAATTCCTTATGACATGCAATCAAAATCAGAATTTCTCTCCTTCAATATTTGTTTAACTCTAAATATTACTTTCCATTAGAAACTATCCAATCAATCATTACCTGTGAACCAATTGTATGACACAAAGTCATTCCCTGCTGTCATCATTCCAACTGTCACAAAAGTCCCTTCTCCAGGCATTGTGCTAAAAACTTTCTACATATTATCTCATTTCACTCTACACCAACCCAAAGGGGAAGATAATGTTAATATCCATACTTTATACATGAGGAAACCAAGGCTTAAAGAAACTCAGTCACCTGCCCAAAGTCACATCTCTAGTGACAAGGTCAGGATTTACACCCAAGTTAGCTGACTCCAAAGCTCTGCTGTGTGCCTTGCTATTGGCCCTCAAGACACTGTTCATCCCAGCCAGGGAGCATGTAAGACCTCACTTTTCAGGGAATCATTTCTGGTCTTTGTTGGAGATTTCTTAAAAACATCATTCTTCCCCACATCCAAACTGACAAGTCATGGTCTTCTCAACAAAAGATTACTCAGACCTTCACTGGATTCTCAATCCAGATAGCACCTTCACAGGTTTAGACCAAAACCAGGCCATCCAGTAAAAGGCAAAGTTCAGATTAGCTTTTTATGTTAATATATTAACAGATTAATCTTCTCTTGGTAGTGGAGTTAAACTAATCTCATCATTACTACTAAAATAGATGATGAGATGTTATGTATATCATTCATCAATGAGAAGCTTTTTAAAAAATAGATTAAAGGGTAATTGAGGCCAAGGGATCAGTGATCCCAACATCCTGAGAGGAAGTATTAGCCAGAAAGGCAAATCTACTTTAGATTTCGGAGCTACTACTGGTAGAAAATTTTTTTACCTCACATCTGAGTCCTTAAATTGGTCATCCCAAATGTACTAATCTTTCAATGTGTCTGCACAGATCAAAGGAAAAACAAGGGATGGGTGGATGAAAAGATAGAAACTCCTACTGCTGAGCCACTTACTATATGCCAGATACTGAGATCAGCATTCTTGATCTCATTTAATCCCAACACCTCCATGAGATTATTATGCACAGTTCACAGATGAGAAAACTGAGGCTTGGAGATGTTGAGCGATTTCTGTAAAAACATTCAGTTAGAAAATGAGAATTCAAATCCACATCTGGCTAAGTCCATTCTCTTTCACTATGCAGTCTGTCTTCATTAGCAACCACACCTGTGTTGGAAGTGTCTCTCAGTATAGTTACATAATCCACCTTTTAAGGGAAAGTTTGGTTCTTATGCCAAAACAAGACCAAAACAAAGGGAATGAAACAATCAAAATGTTTTAGAATCAAATGAGACTCTAGAGACTAAGTCCATCCTCCTTATCTGACAGATCAGGAACCTAATGCCGAAAAAGGTTAGGTGATCTGCCTGGGGGTACGCAGCTCAAAAATGGTTGAGCCAAGACTAATACAGAAACCTACAAACTAAGTCCATCATCTTTCCTCTTAGCTGGTTGCACTGCCTTTGTTTCCTCTGCATTTTATGGAAAATCATGTTCATCTCCTGCTCTACCATTATTTTGTTAAGACTAGGCACTAGCTGTTAAACAGGTGACAAAATCATATGTTCTTTTTGTCAAGATTATGAAAACCATAAAACACCGGTATGTCATGTATTCAAAAGAGCTGGACACCAACTCTTTCTAATAAATAAAATAAAGATGTATTTATTTTATACAAAAAAATACATACACTATATACATAAAATAAATATGTATTTTCCTAGGATCAATCTCATAACGGAATAAAAAAAAATTCAAAAAGTCGGCTCCACTTCTGCAGAAAATTTACAACTTCGGGAAAACGCACAGCTGACTCTTCTAAGTCTCTCAGAGTCCTGGAGGGTAGGCGGAAGCTGCAGGTGACAATCTAGCACAACTCATTCTCGTTTATCAAACATTTGTAGAGTGTCTAGTGTGTGGCCAGCATTTAAAAGGGGGAGAGGGGGCAGAAAGAAGTGGTCCATATCCTCGAGGGGGCTTACTGATTCTTGGAAAGGAAAGCGTCCCGCAATTGTAAACCTAAGAAGCTCTAAGTCCCAGCCCTCTGCCTTCCCTCAGGTCCCTGTCCGGCGCTCTGGTACAGCGGCAGCGATCTCTGGCTACGATGCTCCACCAACATCTTCCTCCATGTGGGCGGGGAGACCCAGCCCGGGGACCTGGAGGCGTGCCCCAAGGGCGACAGGCACAGCCCCAGGGCAGCCCCAAACTCACTCAGGGGCCCGCAATCTCTCAACACCTCCCTCCCAAGTCGTCCGCCTCGAAGCCCCCACACCCTGCGGTTACCTCAGGGGCCTCGCGTGATCCACGCCGCACACCCAAGACCCCAGGGGCCGCTCCAAGTCTCAGAGGTAGGAGGCCCAGGCACCCCGCAGGGGTAAGAGCAAAAACTGTTGGAACACGACGGACTCTAGGACCCGGGAGGAGGGGGACAAAGAGCAAAGGGGGACTGGAAGGGACAAGCCCCCGGGAGGTGAAGTTTACAACTGCCACTTCCGGAGCTCAAAACACTTGGCGGCTCTGGCAGACCTCCCCAGACTTTCACAGGTCAGCCCAACTCAGGCCCAGCCCCCCTCCTTTTCCTCCCGCCTCCCGCTGCTCTCAGCCCGCAGCTCCTGGATACGTAATCGGAGAACGCTGGCTCGGATTGGAGGAGACCGCCCGCCAAGCAGCGCGCCTTCGCTGAGGGGAGAACGGGCGCATGCGCCCGTTGCTGGGGAGCGGCGGGCTCGCGACCGCGCGTGCTCCCGCCTCAGGAGCTCCGCGTACCGCGCGAGGGTGCCTCTTGCCCACGCGCGGCTGTGGCTTTTCAGCCTGAGGTGCACGCCTTCCTCAGTCGCCGGAGCCGAGTGAAAATGCAGATTTCCAGCTTCTAACCCCTTTTCCCTGCATGCTGAATAAAAACCGAGGAGGTCGGATCCCAGATCCTGCATTTTGAAACTGGTTCTTCTGCCCATCTGAAGAGCCATAGCCACGGTGGGCTGTGCCGAGGCCTGGGGAGAAATTATCTGGGCTCGGGTTCTGCCCAGCTGCCTGGTTTACCTCTGTCTGGATAGCTCTCTGCCTGCACAGGGCTTCGTGTCTCCTCCTCCCGTCCCCATTGAATCCCAGCTTGTGGGGGTGAGCAGGTCGGAAGAATGCATTGATGCGGTTGCAGCGCCTTTCATTATCAACGTTACATAACCAGGCACATCGCGGAAAACGCCTCGGAGCCGTAGCGTGTGTGTTCCATATCTCTTTCCTCGCTTCTCATCTCTCTCTGTCACACACACACACTCGCCTTCCTCTTATTGATAATTTATACTTCGGTTTCTCCCGTTGGCTGCTCCACAATCTGCTACCGCCTCAGGGAGATTGGAAAACCAAAGCCTCTTTTGTTCCTTAACTTTTGAAAGCCTATTCCCCCAGAGAACAATGCAAATTGGGGGGATTCGATTAAAGATTTTTATCTTCGCCACCGCTACCTCCTCTGCACAAAAAGGTCTTTAATGCAAAACGAGCCTTGTATTCCAAACTCGTTCCATGTTTAGAATACATGGAATAGAATACATGTTTAGGTTACACCTGTAATCAACCTGAAACCAGGTGTAGAGGCCGTCGTTCCTCCGGTCATAAAAGCAAACACAAACTGAGATTAAAACCTCCTTGATTCTTGTAGCATTGAAACCTTAATTGGTTTAATTTTAGTCATTTAGATCTAAAACAGAGGCCCGTCCTTGATTCTTTTTACTAGAAACATAAGAGGATAATTGCTCCAAAGCAAATAAAGGGAAAAAACAGCTCAGTCTAACGTTTAGAAATGAAATGGAAAATTACAACAGACTAATGAGATTAGAACTTTTATGTTACAAGCTTTAAATAATATTTTTTAAATTTTTTTTTTCTTTTCTCTCTTTTTTTTTTTTTTGAAACAGGGTTGTGCTCTGTTGCCCAGGCTGGAGTGTAGTGACACAATCAGGCCTCACTGCAGCCTCAACCTCCAGGGCTCAAGCCATCCTCCCACCTCAGCCTCCTGAGTAGCTGGAGCTACTTAAAATTTTATTTGTGTTTTAACAAAATAACAAAAGTGAATATTGTATGGCAAGAATAAATGCTGTGTAGTATATTGTATGTTTTTGAAATGAAAAATGGATGTGATGTGAAGACTTGCACTTTCATTTATTTGTTCATTCAGCATTTATACAATACAGATTATGTACCCAACATGGAGCTAGGTGATAGAAATTACAGGGGAATGATGATATCAATCCTGAACGCCCAGAAAGGATTCATAGAAAAGAACTTTGAGTTTAGTCGAAGAAGATAAAGATTTATGAAGCTAACAAGAAACTAGATGGAAGACATGGAAGCTGCAAACGCCAGCACAAGAACCAGCATGAGACATTTGAAAAGCTGGAAAAAGCTGTGTGTCCAAAGAAGGAGGTATGAGCGATGAGGCTGGAGAAATATGCCGAACCCAGATCACAGAGGAATTTCTACATCATACTTAGGAGTTTATCCAGCAATGAACTAATGAAGGGTTTTAAGCTGAAAAAATATAATAATTACACAATAAATCAGACCATTCCAAAATGCGTGGAGATTTTCTGTTTTTCTAGTAGATACAAGGTCAATTCTCTGCTGTCTTTTGTTTGCTTGACATGCTACTACTACTTGAGAAAAGCTATATAAAGAGATGTTCTCCTACCCACTTACCTTTTGGCCTCAACATCATTTCTCCCTCGGCTTTCTACCAATCCTTTTGAGATATGATTAGATGCATTTATCCCCACCACTCTACCAACAGCTTGCAAAGTCAGTAGTTAACTCATTACCAAATCTCAGACCCCTTGACTTTGCTGACACAGGTTGATCCTCAGATATCTCTTCAGCATAGGTGAGACTCTATACTCCACAGTTTCTCCAACTGTCTGAACTTTCTGCTGCTGCTCAGGAAACCATTCTTCCCTTCCTGCCCCTCAAAGTGATATTTTCTCAGTTTCTGCCCTCATCCTTCCCATCATTTGTACCAGATAAGCAGCCTAGGTGATGTCATCCATTCCTGCAAGTATGAACTCCATGTCCCCAATATTCAACTCTTTATATCCATCTCTGACCTCTCCTGAGCTCTAGTTTTGAATTTATAACTCTTGTTTGAACAGTGCCACTCTAATTTCTGGCAATACTTAATGTAATATAACTAACTTTTAATTATCTTTTTAACTTCTCACGGGAGTCTCTAAACTACTCTTCCACCTGTTTATAAAACTTCTAATCTCCTAGACACCCAGGCAAGAAAAACCCTACAAATTTTTTTTGCATCTTTCTCTCTCAAGCTCTCACTTCCTGCAAGCAGGATTCCTACTTTTCCTCTAAACCTCCTGTTTTCTTTCTGTGCCTACTTACTACTAAATAGCTTCATTTGTCTGGTTCCTTATTGCTTCCTATTGAGACACTTGTAATCAGGACCTTCCTTGTGGCCCAATGTAAGTCACTCACCTTCCCCTTCTGTGCAAATTCTCAACATTTTTAGAAGTTGACCATTGACATCTAGGGCATTTTTAAACTGGCATATATAAGAGGAAAGGATCAAAAACTAGAAAAAAATCAAAAGTAGGCTTAGGAACACGTATCTTTATGACACTAGGGGAGTGTAATAAACTGTACATACATGAGACTCACAGTTTTAAAGCACCACATGAGCCACATTCTTTCGACCCTTCCATAACCTCCCTGAGAAGGCTTAAACACCAGGTTCTTGATTATTATGCTTCCTTGTCATCAATTCGTAGAGCAGAAAGACCTTGCCATAATAGGCTCTAGTCCTATGCTCCTATATACTAAAATGGAAATAATCCTTCTAAAGCATAACTCTGATTATGTGACTATACTGATTAATTCTTTTGGTGGCTTCTTAATTGCTGCCTGGATAAAACCCAAACTTTCTGCTGTCAATCAAGGGCCCTAACCTGCCTTTCTAGCCTTGCTTTCTCTGATCTCGCAATAAATCTTCCTTCTCATTCTTACATTAGCAATAGAAAACACAAAATGTTTGGGAATAAATATAATAAGATGTAGGCATGAGCGTGTATTAAAAGTATTAAGATACATAGGTTAATATACAAGATTTAAATCCAGATAACATTATTTGGTGTTTGTTTTTAAAATTTACATACATATATTTTTATTTTCAGAGACAGGGTTTCATTATGTTGCCCAGGCTGATCTCAAGTGATCCACCCACCTCAGCCTCCCAAAGTGCTGGGATTATACGCATGAACCACCACTCTCAGCCAAATAACGTTATTAAACATATAATATGTGCCAAGCACTATACTAAGTGGTTTCCCATTTGCTGTGGTTTGAATGTGTACCCCAAAAAGCATGTATTGGAAACTTAATTGTGAATGTTACAGTGCTGGGAGGTAGAGCCTAATGAGAGGTGATAGGACAGGAGGGCTCTGCCCTCATTAATAGATTAATGCTGCTATCTCAGGAGTGGGTTTGGTTACAAAGGAGCAAGTTTCTTATAAAAGGGGTGAGTCCTCCCCCTTCTCTCTCCCATTCTCTCTCTCTCCATCCCCCCAACACACACACACAGACCCCTGTCTTTCATCAGATGTAAAAGGCATTCATCAGATGTGGACCTCCCATCTTGGACTTCCCATCCTCTAGACCTATATAGTACATTTCTGTTCATTATAAATTACCCAGTTTCAGGAATTCTGTTATAGCAACACAGCATAGACTAAGACAACATTTATTAATTTTTTTCAAAAAATGCAAACATCTTTATCATTTGCTCTAATAATGCATGGTCAGATAAAAAATTGGGGCAGCCAGCCACGATGACTCATGCCTGCAATCCTAGCTCTTTGGAAGGCTGAAGTGGGAGGATAGCTTGAGGCCAGAAGTTCAAGACCAGCCTGGGCAGCATAGCAAGACCCCATCTCTACAAAAAATTTAAAAATTACCCAGGCATGGTGGTGCACACCTGTAGTCTAGCTACTCAAGAGGCTGATGAGGAAGATCACTCGAGGCCAGGTATTTGAAGCTGTAGTGAGCCGTGATCATGCCACTACACTCCAGTCTTGGTAGCAGAGGAAGACTGTCTCTAAAACAAAACAAAATAAATAGAGTAATTACATAACAGTAAAAATCACCACCAACGTTCCAAAATATACAAAGAACTCTCAAAATTCAGCAATCAGAAAACAACCCAATTAAAACACAGGCCAGACTTTAACAGATACCTCACCAAAAAAGATATACAGGGCCAGGTGTGGCGACTCACACCCATAATCCTAGCACTTAGAAGTCTGAGGCAGAAGGGTTGCTTGAAGCCAGAAATTTGAGACCAGCCTGAGCACCATACTGAGACTTCATCTGAACAAAAAATTTTTAAATTCACTGAGCATGATGGTGCATGCATATAGTGCCAGCTACTTGGGAGGCTGAGGTAGGAGGATTGCTTGAGCCTAGGAGGTTGAAGCTGCAGTGAGCCATAATCAGACCATTGCATTCTAGGCTAAGCAACAGAGTGGGACTCTCTCTCAAAAAAAAGAAAAAAAAGATATCAAAATAAGCTGCATATCACATGATCACATGTAATTAGGGAAATGTAAATTAAAATAACAATGAGATGTTACCACACCCCTATTTAAATGGCCAAAATCCAAAACTCTGACAACACCAAATGCTGGCAAAGATGTGGCACAACAGGAACTCTCATTCATTACAGGTGAGAATGCAAAACAGTACAATCACTTTGGAAACAAGTTGGGCAATTTCTGACAAAACTAAACATACTCTTACCATATGATCCAGAAATCACATTCATTAGCATTTACCCAAAGGAGTAGAAAATATATCCTTACAAAAACTTATACATAAATGTTTACAGCAGCCTTATTTGTAACTGACAACTTGGCAGTAACCAAGATGCCCTTCAGTAGGTGAATGGATACATAAACTGTGATACATCCAGCCAACAGAATTCTACTGAGCACTAAAAAGAAAGGAGCTATCAAGCCATGAGAAGACACATGGAGAAGGCTGGGCAAGGTGGCTCACGCCTGTAATCCAGCATTTTGGGAGGCCGAGGTGGGGAGATCATTTGAGGCCAGGAGTTCAAGACCAGCCTGGCCAAGATGGTGAAACTCTGTCTCTACTAAAAGCACAAAAAATTAGCTGAGCATGGTGATTCACGCCTATAGTCCCAGCTATTCAGGAGTCTGAGCCATGAGAATTGTTTGAACCCAGAAGGTCAAGGCTGCAGTGAGCTGAGATTGCACCATTGCACTCTAACCTGGGTGACAGAGCGAGACCTTGTCTAAAAAAAAAAGAAAGAAAAGACATGAAAGACATAGAGGAAAGTTAAGTGAAGTGGTTAACTGTGTATTAAGCAAGTCAGAAAAGGCTACATACTGTATAAATCCATCTATAAGCATATCTCATTTTATTGCACTTTGCTTTGAAGATACTATGTTTTTCACAAAGCGGAGGTTGTGGTAACCCTGTATTGAACATGACTATCGGTGTCATTTTTCCAACAGCATGTGCTCACTTCTTGTCTCTGTGTCACATTTTGGTAATTTTCCTAATATTTCAATTTTTCTATTATGATTATATTAATGATGATTTTTGTGATCAGTGATTTTCAATGCTACTACCGTAATTTTTTGAGGTGCCATAAACTGTGCTTCTATAAGACAGCAATCTTAATCAATAAATGGCATATGTGTTCTGACTGCTCTACTAACCAGCCATTCCCCACCCTCTCCTCATACCTCCCTATTCCCTGAGACATAACAATATTGAAAGCAGGCCAATTAATAACCCTACAATGACTTATAATTCTAAGTGTTAAAGTGAAAGGAAGACTCATACCTCTCCCACTTTAAATCAAAAGCTAGAAATGATTAAGCTTAGTGAGGAAGGCATGTCAAAATCCAAGATAGGCTGAAAGCTAGGACTATTGTGTCAAATGGTAGCCAAGATGTTAATGCAAAGGAAAAGTTCTTGAAGGAAATTAGGCCAGGTGTGGTAGCTCAAGCCTGTAATCCCAGCACTTTGGTAGGCTAAGACAGGAGAATGCCAGCACTTTGGGAGGCTAAGATGGGAGGCAAGGAGTTTGAGTCTAGCCTGGGTGACAGGATTGAGACTCCATCTCAAAAAAAAAAAAAAATTAACTAAAAGTGCTACTCCAGTGAACACACAAATTATAAGAACATGGAACAGCCTTATTACTGATGTGAAGAAAGTTGTAGTGTGTAGGTAGAAGATCAAACCAGCAATACTCCCTGAATTAGGCCAAAGCTTAATTCAGAGTAAGACCCTAACTCTCTTAAATTCTGTCAAAGCTGAGAGAGGTGAAGAAGTTGCAGAAGAAAAGTTGGAAGCTAGCAGATTGGTTCATGAGTTTTAAGGAAAGAAGTCTTCTTTGCAAGGTAAAGCAACAGTGCTGATGTAGAACCTGCAACAAGTTATCCAGAAGATCTAGCTAAAATCACTGATGAAGATGACTATACTAAACATCAGATTTCTAACATACAGAAAACAGCCTTCTATCAGAATATGATTCCTCCAGAGGTGAAATGCCTGGCTTCAGAGCTTCCAAGAACAGGCTGACTCTTGTCAGGGACCACCACAGGTGGTCATTTAAGTTAAAGCCAGTGCTTATTTACCATTCCAAAAATCCTAGCACCTTGACAAATTATGCTAATCTATTCTGCCTGTGCTTTATTAATGAAAGAACAAAGTCTAGATGACAGTATAACTCTTTACGGCATGTTTACAGAATATTTTAAGCCTACTGTAGAGACCTACTGCTCAGAAAAAAGGATTACTTTCAAAAATAGTGTTGTTCATTGACAGTGCACTTGGTCAACTAAAAGCTCTGATGATTATGTACGAGGAGATTGATATTGTTTTCATGTCTGCTAACACAGCATCCATTCTGTGTAAGTCAATGAAGACTTTTGATTTTCAAGTCTTATTATTTAAAAACTATATTTCAGCCAGGAGCAATAGCTCATGCCTATAATCCCAACACTTTCGGAGGCCAGGGTGGGTGGATCACTTGAGGTCAGGAGTTTGAGACCAGCCTGGCCAACATGGTGAAACCCCATCTCTACCAAAAATACAAAAATTAGCTGGGTGTGGTGGTGCATGCTATAATCCCAGCTACTCAGAAGGCTGATGCAGGAGAATCGCTTGAACCTGGGAGGCAGAGGTTGCAGTGAGTTGAGGTTGTGCCACTGTACTCCAGCCTGGTAAACAGAGCAAGACTCCATCTCAAAAAACAAAAACAAAAACGAAAAAAAAGACAGAAAGAAATTTCATAAGACTGTGCTGCCATAGACAGTGATTCTTCTAATGGATCTAGGCAAAGTAAATTGAAAACTTTCTGGGAAAAATTTACCATTCTAGATGCCAGTGAGAACATATGTGACTCATGGGAAAAGATCAAAATACCAGCTTTTTTTTTTTTTTAAGAGATAGGGTCTTGAGGCAGAGGAGGACAGATCACTTGAAGTCAGGAGTTCAAGACCAGCCTGGCCAACATGGTGAAACCTGTCTCTACCAAAAATACAAAAATTAGCCTGGTGTGATGGCACATGCCTGTAGTCCCAGTGACTCGGGAGGCTGAGGCAGGAGAATGGTTTGATCCTGGGAGGTGGAGGTTGCAGTGAGCCAAGATTACACCATGACACTCCAACCTGGGTGACAGAGTGAGACTCTGTCTCAAAAAAAAAAAAAAAAAAAAGAGAGAGAGAGAGAGAGGGTCTTGCTTTGTGGCCCTGATTGAAGTGCAGTGGCATGATCATGGCTCACTACAGCCTGAAACTCCTGGACTCAAACAACTCTCCTTCCTCAGCCTCCCCAGTCGCTAGGATTGCAGGCACACACCACACTACCACACCTGGCTAATTGTTTTTTAATTTTTTTTTAGAGACAAAGTCTCGTATACTGCCCAGGCTGGTCTCAAACTCCTGGGCTCAAGTGATCCTCCCATCTCAGCGTACCAAAATGCTGAGATTACAGGCATGAGTCACTGCACCCAGTTAAATGTCAACATTAACAGGAGTTTGAAAAAAGTTGATACCAACCCTCATAGATGACTTTCAGAGGTTTAATTCTTCAGTTGAGAATTAATTCTTTAATTTCTACTGCAGAGGTGGTAGAAACAGCAAGGGGACTAGAATTAGAAGTGATGCCTGAGCGCCGGGCCTCCTGCGGCCTCACGGGCCGTGCACCCGCCGCTGTGGCTGTGGCGCACTGCACACTGAAGGAGGCAAAGCTTTTGTTGATTTCCTGAGTAATGAAATTAAGAAGGAAAGAAAAATCCACAAGCATAAAACCCTCCCTAAGATGTCTGGAGGTTGGGAGCTGGAACTGAATGGGACAGAAGCTAAATTAGTGCGGAAAGTTGCCGGGGGAAAAATCACTGTCACTTTCAACATTAACAACAGCATCCCACCAACATTTGATGGTGAGGAGGAACCCTCGCAGGGCAGAAGGTTGAAGAACAGAAGCCTGAATTGACATCAACTCCCAATTTCATGGTTGAAGTTATAAACAGTGGCGGCAAGAAGGCCCTTGTGCTGGACTGTCATTATCCAGAAGATGAGGTTGGATGAGAGGTTGAGGCTGAGAGTGACATCTTCTCTATCAGGGAAGCTAGCTTTCAGTCCACCGCGACTCTGAATGGAAGGTTACTAATTATACACTAAACACAGATTCCCTGGACCGGGCCTTATGTGACCACCTAACGGATTTCCTTGTGGACTGAGGGCTGGACAACATTTTTGCAGATGAGTTGGTGGAGCTCAGCACAGCCCTGGAGCACCAGGAGCACATTACTTTTCTTGAAGACCTCAAAAGTTTTGTCAAGAGCCGGTAGAGCAGACAGACACTGAAAGCCATAGTTATATGGCAGGCTTTGGCCGTTGAATAAATCCAACTCTGAAGCTAGACACATGCTTTGAAATGATTGTCATCCTAAAATCATGGGGAAAAAAATACCAAATTTAAATGATGTTTTACACTCTCATTTATTTCCATTTTTTTCTGTACAAATCTATTATTTGTAGATTTTTGTATAATATAATAGACGATAAAATTGGTTTATCTCCTAAAAAAAAAAGTGATGCCTAAAGATGTGATTGAACTGTTTCAGTCTCATCATAACTTAAACAAATGAGGAGGTCCTTCTTATGAATAAGCAAAGAAGGTGTTTCCTTTTTTTTTTTTTTTAATTTTATGTTAGGTTCTGGGATACATGTGCAAAACATACAGATTCATCCCCTAGGTATTAAGCCCCACATGCATTAGCTATTTGTCCTAATGCTCTCTCTGCCCCCGAGCAGACCCCAATGTGTGTTGTTCCCCACCCTGTGTCCATGTGTTCCCGTTGTTCAGCTCCCACTTATGAGTGGAAACATGCGGTGTTTGGTTTTTTTGTTGCTATGTTAATTTACTGAGGATGATAGCTTCCAGCTTCAACCATGTCCCTGAAAAAGACATGATCTCATTCCTTTTTATGGCTGCATAGCATTCCATAGTGTATCTGTATCACATTTTTAAAATTCAGTCTATCATTGATGGGTATTAGGGTTGATTCCATGTCTTTGCTATTGTGAATCATGCTGCAATAAACATATATGTGCATGTATCTTTATAATAGAATGATTTATATTCCTTGGGGTATATACCCAGCAATGGGACTCCTGGGTCAAATGGCATTTCTGGTTCTAGATCCTTGAGGAATCACCACACTGCCTTCCACAGTGGTAGAACTAATTTACATTCCCACCAACAGTGTAATAGCATTCCTATTACTCCACAGCCTCGCCAGCATTTGTTGTTTCTTGGCCTTTTAATAATCGCCATTCTGACTGGTGCAAGATGGTATTTCATTGCGGTTTTGATTTGTATTTCTCTAATGATCAGTGATTTGAACTTTTTTTCACATGTTTGTTGGCTACATAAAATATCTTCTTTTGGGAAGTGTCTTCATGTTCTTTGCCCACTTTTTGATGGGATTTTTTTTTTCTTGTAAATTTAAGTTTCTTATAGATTCTGGATATTAGACCTTTGTCAGATGGGTAGATTGGAAAATTTTTCTCCCATTCTGTAGGTTGCCTGGGTTTGCTCTGATAATAGTTTCTTTTGCTGTGCAGAAGCTCTTTAGTTTAATTGGATCCTATTTGTCAAAAAATATGGAACACTTCACAAATTTGCTTGTCATCCTTGCTCAGGGACCATGCTAATCTTCTCTATATCGTTCCAGTTTTAGTATATGTACTGCTGAAGTGATCAAGAAACTGGTTTCTTGAGATGGAATCCACTCCTGGTGAAGATGCTGTGAACATTGTTGAAATGACAAGAATTTATAACTTATTTATTTTACTTTGTTTTTTGAGGTAGGGTCTCACATTGTTGCCCAGGCTGGAATGCAGTGGCATGATCATGGCTCACTGCAGCCTTGGCCTTCCAGGCTAAAGCAATCCTCCCACCTCAGCCTCCCATGTATCTGGGACTATAGGTGTGCACCACCACATCCAGCTAATTTTTGCGTTTTTTGTAGAGACAGAGTCTTGTTCTGTCACCCAGGCTCAAGTACAATGGCATGCTCACAGCCCACTGCAGCCTCAACCTCTTGAGCTTCAGCAATCTTCCCACCTCATCCTCCTTAGTAGCTGGAACTGCAGGCGTGTGCCACTATATCCAGTTATATTTTTGTATTTTTTGTAAAGATGGGGTTTTACCACATTACTCAGGTTGATCTTGAACTCCTAGGCTCAAGCGATCCTCCTGCCTTAGCCACCCAAAGTGCTGGGATTACAGGCATGAGCCACCGCCAGAGCCTTATTGCATACTTAGCAGACTACAGAATAGTGTAAACATAACTTTTATATGCATTGGGAAATCCAAATATTTGTGTGACTTACTGTATTGCAATGTTTGCAGCTCAACCTGCAAAGTCTCCAAGGTATACCTGTATGACATTCTGGAAAATTAAACTAGGAAGACGGTAAGAAGATTAATGGTTGCCAAGAGTTGATAGGGAAAGGGATGAATAGGCAGAGCAAAAACAATTTTTATGCCACTGAAACTACTCCATATGCTACTATAATAGTAGATTATAATTTGTCTAAACCCATGAATATACAACACCAAGAGGGAGCCCTAATGTAAACTACAGACTTTGGGTGATTATGATTATGATGGTTCATATATTGCAACGAATGTACCACTCTGGCTGAGATGCTGAAAATGGGGGAAGATATGCATGTGGTGGGGAAGGGCGTATACAGGAAATCTCAGTGCTTTCTGTTTAATTCAACTATGAACCTAAAACTGCTCTTAAAATATTTTTAAAAATAAATAAAAATACATATACATAAAAATATGTAAAGTATTCTCAAAGTCCAACCTCTCTACCCCAGATCTAAAAACATTTAAGAATGTATTATATATTATATTTCTTTATAGACTTTTTTTTGTTTGAGACAGAGTCTCACTCTGTTGCCAGGCTGGAGGAAAGTGGCACAATCTCAGCTCACTGCAACCTCTGCCTCCCAGGTTCAAATGATTCTCCTGCCTCAGACTCCCAAGTAACTGGGACTAAGGGAGCACACCACCACACCCAGCTAATTTTTGTATTTTCAGTAGAGACGGGGTTTCACCGTGTTGGCCAGAATGGTCTCCATCTTTTGACCTCTTGATCTGCCTACCAAAGTGTTGGGATTACAGGCGTGAGCCACTGCATGGCCTCTTTATAGACATTTTGATGTATAAATAAATACATAATTTTTGGCCAGGCATAGATTTCTCACACTTATAATCCCAGCACTTTGGGAGGCCTACTTGGGTGGATCACTTGAGGCCAGGAGTTCAAGACCAGTCTGGCCAACCTGAAGAAACCCTGTCTCTACTAAAAATACAAAAATTAGCTGGGTGTGGTAGTGCACACCTGTAATCCCAGCTACTCCGGAGGCTGAGGCACAAGAATGGCTTGCGCCTGGGAGGTAGAAGTTGCAGTGAGTCAAGATCACACCACTATACTCCAGCCTGGGTGACAAGAGCAAGATTCTGTCTCAAAACAAAAACAAAAACAAAAAAACCATACTGCTGTTTTTTACAGATGGGGGGGCGGTCTCACTATGTTACCTAAGCTGTCCTCAAATGCCTGGCCCCAAGTGATTCTTCCATCTCAGTCTCCCAAGTAACTGGGACTACAGGCATGAGCCACCATACCCAGCTATAATGAGCATTTATTTATTTATTGTTATATTTACTCACATGTACACACATAACACATTAGTAGCAGACACTGTTAGTTGCTTATCCATTCCCTACCCCACCTTGCTGATAAACCCTGATTTGTTTGTAGCAGTAATAGGTACAACTCCAGAAGATGCATATTTAACTCATGACTATCCTGTTTCCTGCTATCAGCTACTGACTCTCCCAGGCTCCCTTGTAGCTAGGGTTGGCTATGTGAACAGTTCTGAACAATGAAATGTAAGGGCACATTTACTGAGATAAGAATAAAAAGAGCCTTGATCCTCAATGACATATTTAGTTGCTGACCCTTTCCTGAACTGCCTACCACCTCTGATCTCCTTGTAATAAGCAATAAATGGCCCTAGAGTTTAAGCCTGGGCTAGTTGTGTTTTCTGTTACTTGAAGCCAGTGGCATGCTCGTAAACCAGCTCTGGGGGAGGAAAAAATTTCCCCTGATTTGTAGTCTTTGCTGACTTCCTTGATGAAAATGCTTTAAATACTCTCACTATGGCCAATTTTTAAATAACCAGCATGAAGCCTGACTGCAGTTGTGAAGAAATGAGCACATGTGGCTCTCAAGAGCCCTGTGCTCTATCAAGCCCATATGAACCAGCTCTGGCACATCACTGCCAGAAGCCAAACAAATGGTAACATATGCATTGTAATTCCATACTTTTTCTTTACTTAATAAACATAGACATTTCTATGTCAATATGAAAATATATACATTTTTATGGCAGCATTATGATCTATTTTATTTTATTTATTTATTTATTTATTTATTTTTTGGAAAAAGAGAGAAAAGGAGAAAGAAAGAGCAAAAGAAAGAAAAAAGGAATGAAAGACAGAAAGGGGAAGAGAAAGAGGGAGAGAGAACGGGATTCTTGTTTTATTGCCCAGGCTAGAATGCAGTTTAAAAATGGGTATTAAAAACCTCTTTTATGCCAATAATTGTGCTTAACAATGGAGACAGGAAGGAATAGGGGATGAAAATAACAAA